>BMAW01053160.1:316787-355553 GCA_019974015.1 Nephila pilipes | reverse complement strand
TATATATATATATATATATATATATATATATATATATATATATATATGACTTGGAATACCGGTGGTATTATATAAATTATTATGCAAATAACCAGCGTTTGGGAGGCAGCCACGACACTAATTACAAGTGTAGGGACAAGAATTGATCCATACTGAAAAATCAAAAAACTTTTACTTTTAGTCATACGTAATTTGATTTGTAATATTTCTTCATTTGTTCCAACACTGACTCCGGTCATTAATTCTTTTGTTTCTTTTCGCAACTTAAGCTGATCAAATCAATATTTTGTAACTGAATGTTATTCACTCGCGGAGTGCTTATCTCCATGCTTTTAAGGTCGCTTCGGAATTCGGATCCGACTTTCTGCTTATCCAAACTTCTTATCTTAATTTTAATTATCCTTTAAACTCCTCCCTCCTGGCTGAATTCAATATTTATCAATAAAAATTAAATATGTCTTACTGTTTGTTTTAATAAATTAATTTACTCCGAATTCTTCAATAAAACCGATTATATAAATAATAGATGTTTTACTTAAATTTAAAAACGAAAAACTTTCTATTTTATGAATAAATTTATATTCATAAAATAGAAAGTTTTCTTCACCTAAAGATTTTGCTATAATGTTTAAGAAACTTTCTGTTTATAAAATTTCGAATCACAATTGGCACCTAACGGGAGACTTCAATGCGACAATTTCATCTGGGGCTTTGACTTTACTGATACCCAGGAGGATCTTCTGGTCGATTTCGTCTTACATTATCTTAATTTCTTAAATATAACAGAATTGAGTCCTACTTTTGTGGCTCATTCAGGTAAGGGCAACCCAGATATTTCTTTGCATTTCTGGAAAGAGATATTTTTAATAATTTCTTTCTAATAGCATTCTTTATTTGGTGGATAGGTGGGAGCTTTTGGACCGGGAATCTCTAAGTGATCATCGGTTTGTGGGTGTGTATCTCCGATGAAATTTAAATACTTCCGAATTTTATTTAAAACTTAAATATGGTACAAATAAATTTCTTAAAAATTTAAAAAATCTTTCCCCAAACTATTTCAAACAGTTGAATTAGCTCGGAATTCTGATCAGCTAGAGCATTTTGCCATTTTAATAATTTCAACCATCCGGTAGTCCTCTTTAAAATCTTTTCAAAAACGACGGGTCCTTGCTACTCAAGTTTTCTCCTGATAGAACAATAATGTAAAAATTTTAGAAATAAGCTAAAATGTTCTTAAAAGAAAACTAATATATATAGTTAAAAACAATTTTCTTCCTTGCGAAATAGATAATTTACAATTACAATATAAAAGAGAAAGATTTTAATATAAAAGGAAATTCTCGAGGCTAAACACGAGGCCTGGGAGCCTTTCAGCACAACCAGTAATGAAAACTCTCGCCTGAAGCTCAGGGTTGCTTTCGGCAAGTCTTTGAAATCTCGAGTCCTTGAGATCATCATGCATGGTTCATCTGATAACTCTTCAATGCAGAAATATGAATTTTCAATGCGTACTCTTTTTTCCAAAATCCAAGGAGAATTTTGATTTGTGTTTTGAAGAATTTAGGCTTCCTTTGGTAGTTATCATCGAAGAGATATATTAGGTCGTTAAAAATTTTAGCGGCCTTGATATTTTGGACTATAAAATTTGGAAACATATTTCTTTTTAATTTTCCTAACCATTTAGTGATATATATATAAATTTAATTGTTCAATTTTCTTAATTCCCGAATAATTTAGTAGATGCTAAATTGAAACACTTCAAACCTGGTAAGGGCTCTTTATCCGTTAAGTCGTATAAACCAATTTGTTTGTTACCAACCTTAGAAAAATATTTTCAGTGTGTTTTTGTCAAAGATTATATTTCTGGAATCTTCAAAACAATATTCTTCATCCAATTCAATTTGGATCTGACGTTTAATTCCTGCGGAAATTCCAGAAGAAATCTGGAGCAGAATTAATATTTTAATTATTCTTATTGCCGAACATCTGGCTTGGCTAAATTTGGAGATCTCGATTGAAAAAAACCACCTTGGTTTTATTTAAATGCCCGTCAATCCATAACGAGGTAATTCGAGTTGCTGGCATTTTTAGTCGAAACCCAGTTTTCAAACTAAACAATTCCTACAATGAAATTTGTAAATTTTATATATATTTAAGTATTTTGATTGACTGCCGACTCTTCTGGAACCCCCGCATTAACTATATCAAAGAAGAAAATTTTATAGTCTTTCATTACATTTTAATACGGTTTCCTGCTGTAACTTCAACTCCAAAAATTTTAAATTATGGTACTTATCTGTTGTAGAATCCATCAAAGTATATAGGGCGAGAGTCTAGAGTGGTGCTCTAAACTCGTCTTAAATAACCAAGTTAAACTCTATCCAGAGAATTTACCTTTTAAAAATTACCAAGGTCTATCAGGACGTCTCCAACTGCTGCTTTGCAGGTGATTGCAGGAGTACCCCATTCATCTTACCCTAAAATTTCACTTTTTAAAATATCAAATTTGGAAGCAGCATAATTCCAACTTTTTTCACCTGATTAATAATATCATATTCGACTCAAATATTTCATTGAGAGCTGTTCGTCCAGAAAAACAAATTCTTTTTCTTAACAAATTTTCAAGACCCTCCGAGTGGGACATTTACACTGGCAGATTAAGGATCGGGTCCAAAATTGAGTTCGCCGCGCGTGTCTTCCACCGGGGAGTCCCAAATAGGACTGATTTTTTTAAACTGAATTTTCATAATTCAGTTTTCCAGACGGAGCTTTCGGCAATCGGATTTGTCGTATTGTGAGCCACCCCTCATAACTTAAAAGTTTCTATTCATACCGACCGTTTATTATCAATATTGGTATTGCAGAACACAAGAAATAAATCATCCTTTATAAATATTTTTTAGAAAAATTATCAACTTATACTGGTTTTTACATCCCGTCGGCGCGGTGTGGAAGTTAGGAGAAGGAAGTGCCAGCTGAGGTGTCGTCCCCGTCACTTGACCTAGGTTCAGAATTACGAGGTCCGTCGCCAGTAGTCCCTTTGTGCTTCTAGTGCGACGTTAATAAAACCAAACCAAACTAATTTTTACAACTTACAGTGGGGGTTCAGACCCACGTCGGATATTAATACAATGCAACTGCGGATTCATTTGCAAAACTCGCTGTGACTGATGGTGAGGTAGTAAATGTCCCTTCCTCTCGGTCTCATATAGTTTAGATTTTAAATTATAAGCTTCTTTCTGACTGGGAGTTCTAGTGGTTTCCCATTAATGCTAGTATTTGAGTCTAATCTAATATTCCAAGTCCAAATTTGAATTTTTATTCCAATTCAGGTCTTATTGCTCGTTTTTTTTTATCTGGTCATGGTCTCTAAGTTTATTACTTAAATCGTTTTAATTTCAAAAATACAAATTCACGTTCCCTGTGGCGCTAATGAGATGCTAACCATTACGTTTCCTCTTGTTCTTTTATCAGAAGTTTTCATTTCAACTTTCTTAGTGTTGAAGCGAAACGCATTTGCCTGAAGTCCGTGTGTGAAAATCTTGATTTCCATTTCAAGCTTAAATCCTGTTTCCTCTGGCTCGTAAAATTACCCAACCAATTTCATAATTGTTTCAATATTTGATTACATTTTTGAATATTCTAATTTTCCGTATAGTGGGCTAATAATTGTATACCTTGTACATATGAATATATATTTTAGTCTAATACTTCATTTTTAGTTCAAGGGTTTGTGCACGTCTTTAAAATTGTGCCATTTAACAAAATACAAGTCGCCTCGTATACATTACATCGTTTTCGTCGTTCTGCAAGAAAATTTTTTATTGTCATCTACATTTCCTGCTATGAAAACACATTGCAAGCTTTTATTTACTTTTGAATTTCGAAATTATGCAATATCTTATGTTCTTTTGTCATAAATGCTGAGTGTGGGAATGATTGCCTATCAGGAGGCCGGTTTGTAGCTCTAAGCCCCATGAGTGAGCTCGGTTCCCTTGGGCCTTCTGCCAATAATCTTCGAGTTGTTTCTAGTGTGACGTTAGTAAAACCAATCATTAGAGTAGTGACCTGGGTAACATGGAGAAGAGTGTGGATATTTGGGGGGAGGGGAAGCTCAGGTTTCGTCGTCGTTGATAATTGTCCGCGATTCAAAATTACGAGATCCATCGCTAATAGCTCTAATAAAGTGTGGTAAACCAAACTAATAAGCAGTTATCAAGCTGAAACATTTAGTTACAAAATTCAGCATATCACATTTAATTTGAAAGACTTTAAGCTTGTAAAAGCAATTATTGCAAAATTTACGACTTGAAGATATTTAATATCACTTCTGAAGCTTTTTACGTCGCCTTGTTTTTACATTTCAAGAGCTTAATTAACATATGCTCATTTACAAAGGCTCCTTCTTCACACGAAGTTTTTTTCCTCCACCCTTTAATGTTAGCTAAATCAAGCATACTTTTCAAGGTTTGCTTCATGTTTTTTTTCCTTCTTTTTCTTTCTTTCCTTTTCTTTTTCTTTTGCGAAAGAGGATAATACCAGAATATTTGAGGTCGTTGTGCGGCAGCAATAACGTAGAGGTATTAATCACAAATTCGTGGCCGGCGTTGCTTCCATCGAGTAGTGGATTTCTGATGCCACTCCAGATCCGCCGCGTAGCGGTACTGATGCTCGTTAAATGTGTCGAGGGTCCAAATCATTCGCCTTCACGTGGGGTGGGAATTTGAAGAGGCAGGTTCAAATTGAAAGTTCCGTCTCTAATTGCACTTGTGTTGTTTCTGAGTGTGACGTTAATAAACAATCAATCATTGTTGTCGTTAAAATTACTATTCAACATGTTTGTGGGAGAATATTAATAGTCAGATTTTTTTAAACAATATATATATAACATGTTTATTAAATTATAAAAGTGCCGAATATAATTACTGTAACCTATTATAAAATTGCTACATTAATAAGACGGTATGAACTGATTATTTTTTGAGATTTAGTGTTTAGAAATATTTATTTATAACTAAAAGAAAACGCTTTTTGCAATAAACTTTTTTTCCCCGAAAAATTAGAAATAACTTTTTAAAAATAATGCAAAAAATGCTATATATAGCTTATAACAGGCTAAAAGATGAATATATCTATGTTATATTCCTCTTTTGGAACCACGGAAATTATATTTAATAACTCATTGATTCACGTCGACACACGATAACTAATGGCGACGGACCCCGTAACTTTGAGCCTCAGTATACCGATTGCTCGAGAGAAGTCGACTTCTACAACGTCGTCTAATAAGCGCTTCATGCTACGGCAACTTACGACGCGCAGTGCTGCGACATCTTCAACAAAACGATTTCTTTTGCGATATCTTCTTATAAGCGGCTTGCACAACAGAAATTTTCGATGTGTGGCTTGTGCTTCGACATGCTCTAATAAGCAGTACGTGTTACGATAATTTCCACTGTATGGTTTGTTCTAAAATATCTGATAAAGTGCTGATTGATTGGATTTATTAACGTGGTACTAGAAGCAACACGAAGGCTTTGGGTGACGGATCTTGTAGTTTTGAACCTGAGGACGACATCTGAGCTGGCACACCCTAACTTCCACGCCACGCCAGAGGGAGAATTTTGAGCCTCGACAAATTTGAGGTGCATCAGCCTCGTCTTTTCGGCTGGTCTTTTTGTGGCATCAAGGCCCAAAACCGCAACTCGATGAAAACCGCCAGTCGTGACCACGACCACTAGGCTACCGTGGCCAATTGACCAAGTGCTGTAAATTACATTTTCTTTCTTCATGTGAAGGGTACAATAATTTTAGTCACCATCATTAAAATTGAAATGACTCTACCGTCCATGAATCACAAGTAGTTATAATCATATTACGAAGGGGTTCATAGCTGTTATCAATTGAACGATTAGTTTGGTAAGCAAATTTTTAGATCGTATCTAGATCAATTCGAATGTTCATTACAAGCTTATGCTAGGTATTGCTTACGCTAGTTGTGATTGATTGCGAGGCAATAGGTAAGATGTGGATTCTGGCCATTTGGCAATGGATTAGAAATCCCTTGGTGCCAATCTTCACTGACTTGTAAAGTTTACCATTTATAAAGCAAATGAATGTTAGTCTTTAAGGGAGTAAGTGGCCTGTAAAAAGTTATTTCGTAAAAGTCGAGGAATATTCAGATCGAGAGAACGAAGTGGTTAAACATTTCTTTTGATGAATCCATTGCCTAAAAAGTGCTTGAAGCATTCCCATGGGTTTCTTACTCATTGGCATATTCTTTGAACCTAGTACCTCGGCCCCCCCCCCCCCCTGACGAGTCTATTATCATGCACTTTCATTCCTGTCGTTGTTCAAAAGAGCTTCGGTATACTTCCTCTCCAGTATCGTCGTTATGATATCAAAGGATCTTTCTGGAAGAAATTTTCAAAGAATGTTGTTTTACTAACCATTACTGCAACAAATGTACATCCCCCTTTCAGTTCCGTTGGGTATCTTTTGGATAGTTTCCATTGACGTCATCGGCTGGTTGCAATGGCGGGCTTTTTGACAGCCAGTAAACCACTAATTAAGATTTATGTGCGCATGTCTTAGTTAAATACACAGAGAAAAGTTTACGTCGTGAGTAAAAGCAACCAGCAGATCAAAGCTGTGCTGATATCTTATGTTCTGGTCATGATTAACCGGTTATGAGGAAGACGTTGTTTTTCTTTAGTTTGGGGGAAGGAAGGGATATCTTATGTTCTGGTTAACCGGTTATGAGGAAGACGTTGTTTTCCTTTAGTTTGGAGGAAGGGAGGGTTCACCCTTTGGAAAAGAGGTCATTTGACTTTGGGTGAAAGGTAAAAGCTCGAAGGACTCATCTTTCGTTCCTTACAACTCTTGTACGGTGGGGTTTTTGGTTGACGCACCTAGCAACCGAGCATGCGAGAAATTACCTGCCAGGTCAGTTATCAGAAGCTGTCTTTGTTAAAGAGAGCCACGGCAACGATATCAGATCAGAAAAATTATTTCCTTTTATATCGATTATAAGTCACATCATAAATTTGAAAATATTTCGATCTGGGCGTATGTTTTCGGGAATTGGATGAAATTTTATAGAATGCTGTTTTCGGGTGATTAGAGAAATTATTGAATTTTATAGGTAAATTGTTTATTGTTAATATTTATATAGTTTTAGGGTCTATTCAATTTCGAGAAAAGAACAGAAGATCTTATCAACGAATAGCCAAATTGAATTTATTTTAATCCATTTCTAAAAGCACTATGATAACTCTCGTTTTATAAATTAATTCCAACGTAATTAAAAGCGAAACAACGAACAAGTATTTTATTTTCGAGGAAAATATTGTTAAATAAGGCAATTAAGCACTTGACAAAAATAGTACATTTTTCATGGTATTTTTTCCTAAATGTATTCACAAAGGAATGTTTGGTTTGTTTTAATGCCTATTAACTACCGTGAAAAAAAGGTAGTAAAAAAAAAAAGAACGAATAATCAATATTTTTAATTAAAATATTAATGTTAGATTCAGATGTCATTCATCGGTCGAATCTCTGAGAGGGAAGAATTAAGTTGGCGATGATGGCCGCGATATCCTAGTGGTGATAGTTGCGGGCTGGCGGTCTACGTTGTTTTTCTGGACTTGAAAGATCGTGTTTTGATATCACTGAAGACCCTCCAAGTAGCGGGGATTATACACGTTTAATCCGATCGAAGTCCCATCCCGTTTGCTGAATGTGGAAGTTCGGAGAGGAAAGTGCCAGCTCAGGTGTCGTTCTTCTTCGTCACTTGACCGAGGACGACACCTGAACTGGCTCAAAATGACGAGGTCCGTCGCCAATAGTCCTCTTGTTGCTTGTCAGTTCGACGTGTATGAGCAATCACAATTACATAAGTTGGCTTTGCTGCGTGTCGTTGAACAGCTTAAGTACGTCATCGATAGAGACTTGAATAAATAGTTGTAAGACACGCACACACATATGAAAAGACTATTTGAATGGAGAACAGAAAGATTCATTGAAATCAGCATTTTATGAAAGGCGACGAATGAATGAGAAAGGGAGAGAGAGAAGAAGAAAAATTAAAAAACAACTCGTGAAGTTTGTGTTACTGTCCCTGCTTGTATTATTACTCATACAATAAATGCTTAATCTGAGCAAGTACCGAGTAAATATGTAATTAAGTTTTTATATTTCAACGCATTCTACGTTAAATGATAAAGATTGTATTTTTAGCTCCCACACATCCTATATAAGACTTTTCAGGTGCTCATAGCTTAATAAACATTTCTTTTTTATACTTCATCAGTGGCGTAGCATGTAGAGGGGAAGATGGACCAATGATCTCGGGTTGTGCAGATGTGGGGAGAGGCACATGTACGTCTGCAGAATCAAGCCATGATCATTAGATCAGATAACTGTATTGTAATCGGGGCTACACAGATCTTAATGCAGAATTTCCTGGCGAATGGAAGAGATTCAAAATAGAGTAGTAAGATTTGGTCTGAATAAATATGTTTACATTTATGTGAAGCTAAATAAAAGCTTGCCAAATATTTTATCCGAAATAAGATAAAAATGTTCACCTTTTTAATTCCGTCCGAGACCCGCTGTTGCCGCGCAACAAATGCAATAAGTGGGTCCATTTTGATTTTTGAATTACTGCCTGAATGTCCCTGAACCCCCAGATAGACGTGGAGGGGAGCCGGTGACATTTAATTTCTTCAATTATTTTATTATTATTTAGAAGAGCGGAGCATAGTTGATGTTATTTATTTTATACTTTGATAAGGTCTTACGTGAACCTAAATATGTTAGTTATTCTAAAGTCAAGTTTATTAGTTTTATACAATTCGTCAAATATGTACGAATTTTAAGGTAAATGTTAAGGTAATTGTTTGTTTTTAAACTTTTCAATGGCTTTGAGGTTTAACGTCATAAAATATTATTATTCATTTTGACTTTTGAAACCATAAGTAATTTAATTTTTCGCGTACACAGTGTGTTCACGATATTTTTAAAAAAATTTCTATAAGGGGAGGCAAGTTTAGGATTCACACCAAGAGGCAGAAATTAACTCTACGCCACTGTCCTTTATTTCAGATCAACGGAAATTTAAATTTACTACACACATTTTCTAAAACAATATAGTTTTTTTGAAAGGATGGAAACGATAATTTTCAGATACAGACGCTTAATTAGTCACTTCATGTCTAGTATTCAATATGAGGAAAAGGCTTAATTTACGTGTTATCATGTTTTAGTAAGTACGTGTTTTGAAGGAAATTGCAATTTTTCTTAAGTTTTATTTTTGACCAATGTTTTATATTTTTATGAGTTTTTCATAGAGAAATATTGATAAGAAATGTCTATGATTTTTTTTATTGTTATTGAAGTTTCGCTTTCTTATTACTACGATTAATAAAATAATCAAAACATTTCATACAAATTATATTTTTTGCAAAATGTTAAGGTTTTCTTGGCATGAAATATAAGCTTATTTCACTAAATTTTCATCGCTTTTTCAATTTATCTTTTAAACATTAAAAATTTAATATATTAAATACTCTATCGGGACTTTGAAGATATATGCAAATGTTTTTTTTTATTAAAAAAACATTTTTTTTGGAGAAAGATCGAAATAATTACCTTATTCCTTTTAGACAAAAAAAAAAAAAAAAAATGCATTCAAAATATAAAAAAAAATGCTAAATGCTGTGACATATGTAATTTTTACATTGTTTCCGTATTGCATGAGTGTAATCATACAGAATAGAAAAAATAAAAGGAAAAGAACAAAGAATGCTCTTTACTATAGATAACTTTTATTTTAAAAATTAAAATAGAAATAGCAAATACTTCTGGAGTGATAATGGGACGAAAGTGTCACTTTTAAGATTTTTCTCGCATTTTTAAGAAATCGAATATTTTAATAAAAATTGTCCCTTTCAAATTCCTTTCTTTTTTCCCCTTTGATTTTTAAGTCCAGAATAGATTGGTGAACGACAGGTCGAGAGTGGTTGTGGTAGCCGAGTGGTCATGGTCGCGAACTCGTGACGGCGAGTAGTGAGTTTGAGTCTGATGCACGTTAAATTTGTCGAGGCTCCTAGACCTCCCTTTTTGAATGGTGTAGAAATTTAGAAATGGAAATGACAGCTTACGCATCGTCCATCTCGGTTGACCGATGATCAAAATGACGAGATCCGTTGCCAATAGCCCTCGTGAAAGTACAACATTAATAAGCTATCATTCAATCGCTGGATGGATACAATACCAATCTCTCATTCCTTTCAAAGTTTTCGTTTTTAAAATTCATAAATTCCTTAAAATCTCCTGGGAAAGCGTCAACCCAAAATTGATTTTCGCAATTGCAATATCGTAGTCCATAAGAATCATCGTAGTGTCATTTGAACATCAAAATCGCCGATGCATAGCCACAAAACTGCCGCGGTTCCACTTAGCAATCGATTATAATTCTTCAAAGCGATCCTAGAGAGCGTTATGAGTGTTATTTCCTGTTGTCCGTTTGTCAACGCTAATTTTCTTTAACGGCAGTAGATGGCACCACCACCGCCTCCTTCCTTCTCATCTAGATACCTTGTATGCAAAAAGTTTTGGAATGGTAATTTTAAGAAAGTAGAATGTACTGTATATATGAGTAAGGATCGAAGGTTGAACTTTCTACTAATGAAACTTTGAAAGCCAGCTTTCAGAATGGGACTTGTCTCATAGAATTTTGGCTACAAGGTAACACAGGTCATATCTGACCAGGACTGCAATTTTTTAAAAATTTCCTTCTCTTCCTCGTACCTAGTGCAGAGAGGATTCTATTCTGCGACCGATCTAGTTACAAAAGAGGAAACTCGACACCAAAAAATTTTGGCCCCGAAATAAAACTGAATTTCTGAAAATTAAAAAAAAAATCAATTGGAATCATGAAATTTTTTTTTAATAATTGCCATCAGATTTCTTTATAAATTCATATTGTAATCCATATAAGTGTCTACTATATAATTCCGTGCAGTTTTTTACTTAAAAAAAGGTTTCACTTTGTTTTTTTTTTTTCAAATTTGAGGAAAATCAAAACTTTTTTTTTCAAGCACAATTTTAACCCTTTTTTTTTCAATTTAACAAAATAATTATCGATAGGTTCCTTTGAAACTTAGTATTTCAATCCGTCTCGTGCTCCACTTTCTAATTAAGGAAGGTTATTTGAGGAGCAGAGCCTTAAACTTCCTTTGGGGGAGAAGGGCAGAGTGAGTTCTTTTTTAATTAAAAAAAAAAAAATGAAAATTTAGACTTTATTCTCGAAATTAACTAACTAATTACCAACAGAATTCTTTCAAATCAGGCAAAGAGTTACGTTTCCATTAGCTCTACAGAATACAAAAGTTTTTTAGAGGAGCGTGTGAAATTAGAAATTTTGGCCCCCAAATAAAGTTGAATTTCTGAAAATTAAAAAAAAAAAAAAAAAAACCATTGGAACCATGACACAAAGTGGACTTGCGCCTTCCTATCACTAACAATACTGAACCGAAAGTTAAGAAATTTAATCTGAAACATGAAGCACAACTATCTTTATGATATAGATTTCGATTGTTTCATTGATACTACTTTTTTTAGTGTTAAATTCTTTTCTGTTTTTCTTAATTATCTAAATAAGAATAAAAACACTTTTCAAACATTTTTCTTAAAAAAATTGCCAGTTTATTTTGACAAATAAACTGCAAGAGTACAAGGAGTAGGAGCAAAAGTACTGAGTTACAACAAGGAAATTTGGTGTATAAGTCTTCTGTTTAGAATTATTCATTTAGGATATCCAATCCGGTATTGTAGTGTGCCTATTACTATCAGTATAATAGCGAAAATGTACGTAACTCCGAAGGATGTTTTTGCCAGAAAGAAAAAGTAAAAGTATTCTTTATATAAAATATTTGTTTCAAAAGGTTTTTGTCATGGATGCCAAATTCGTATGATTTCCCCCCACCAATTTAATATGCGCAGCAATATGGTAATTGGTATGAACGAAATTTGGCATCAAAGGCCTCATCGCCCCAAAATAATAATAATAAAAAATGACCCTAATACTGGCATATGCTACGTCAAGTACCTAATTTTTGTTTTCATTTAAAAATATGTTGATAATAGCTTCTTCTTTTATGATTTAATTAGTTTGCTAGTGATTACATATTCATCTTTGTGTCAGTGTGTAAGGATGAAAAAAATTTATTTTCGGAAAAAGGTTTTCATTGTTCATTCAAATTAACATGTTCATATTAATGTTGTTATAATGAATAAAGGAGTGTTCCTCTATCTTTTTTGAGAGAAGTATTTGGTTAATTTTGTATCTTATAAATATTATACGAAACGAATATACATATTTCTTTCGTTAATTTTTTTTTATTTACTTTATTTTTTAAAAGCTATTCTTCTAAATTTTTCTTTTTCTATTTAGATATGAATTAGTTTGCTAGATGGCGTTGCTTTATATTGATTTTGTTGCATTTTTAAATTTCGTATTTAAGAAGTTTTGTCTTTTAGAATTTCTTAAAAAAAATTATGATTTTGTAAGTTTTTATTTATAATTTTTTTTTAGTTTTTATTATTAAACAGTAATTTTTAATTTCAATATTCCATTAAGTTGTGCGAGCCTTTGACAATTGACTGCTTTATTCTAGAGATTAGTGATGCCATTTTGACCACGGTTAAAAATTGTTGTACTTCACATGGAAAGGTTGTGTTATGGGTTTTGATGCTGTTTTGACTCATTTTTCATGCGTTTTCAAGTTTTTGCTGACTTGAAATAGCATACATGAGTTCTCTACAAGCGAGTAAATATTTATTCAAATTTACATTGCTTCTGAAACGTAAATTTCCAAATCTATGCTCATTTTTTTTTGTTCACCACATTCTTAGTTTTCATACATGTAGTTAAACTCGCACGCTTTTTGTTTTAACTTTTTTCTTCAAAATTTTTTTTTTCGATTTATAAATTTGTTTCAATTTATGCATCATTTTTTTATATTTCTGATTTTTATTTACTTTTTAAAATTTTATTCTTTTAAATATATAATTTTTCTTTTACTGCGAAATTGTTTTATTGTATTATTTTTCATTTTGCAATACACACACAACTTCTGATATATATTACAAATATTTTGGCATTTCAAAAATATAAATGATTTTCTTCTAAACTGGCGACCAATGAAAAATAATTCGGCATAAGATTTCGTAAAATAATTGAAAAAAATATTCGATCAATACATGGATACGTTCGATAGCTTTTAAATGATAACATTTTAAATTCAAAATGTACTTGAAATAAGGAAAACAGTGTAAAAATGTACTCATATGTACTATAATGGATTTTCTTTTAACATTGAAATGGTATGGGACTATTCTTATTATTATCAATATGTATTACTTTGATTACAAGACGTGATTTTCCTTAAGCAAGTTTTATTCAGTAGTGCTTCATTTCTTAAACATAGATAATTTATGTCAAAATATATATCAATCAATATTAAAATTGTAGAATTTGTTGCAACACTTTTTACTTAAATATATTAACAATCTTATCTTGTCTAATGGTAGCAGTTAATTGAATTAATAAAGCATTTATAAGCAAACGATTCTTAATGCTTTTAATTTTCGCGCAATATTGAATTCGTGGATATATAATATTAACCCGATAATATTACCAATTAGCTTTTGAAATTTAGACTATTGCATTCATTGGAATGTAATAAAATGCACTCGGAAGAATTATACATAAATAAAAAATAATAATAATAAATAAGACATAACTTTTTAAAAGTGCTTACTTTTATTTTCTAATTTTTATTTCAGTTTTTTATGCTCCAATATATACTATAAATCTTTATATTCATATGTATATTATAAATCAAAAACAAAAATTTGTATTTTCAAATATATATATATTATTAATCTTTATATTTTCAAAAATATTCTCCTGAGACCCAGCGTTCATTCTAATGGCCATTTGTATTTCACATGTAAAGTAAGTCATTACAGTTTTAAGTCCTAAGATTCCACAGTCCATTACACTGGATCATCTAATGCTGCTATCTATACAACGAAACTTTAAAAAAAGCGGTAGGATATTTGCTGAGTTATCGTTTGAAAATGACTATCAACAGAAGAAAGACGATTGAAGGTAAGTACACTATTTTAGATCATTTTTTTTTTTTTTTTTCGTATTTCACTAGAGTATTTTGATACTAAAGCACTTGATATTTAATTTTAAATATTGAAATAATAAAATTAAGTCATTTTCTCGGTATTTGCGTCAATTATTTTGAAACAATAACTACGTTTTCATCCATATCCATTTTATCTCGGACTGTGGGTCTTCGTCTCTCATTTCGTCTATATTCATACTCACTAATTCTTACCATTCAGAAGTAAAATATTATTTTGAACAGAAAATCATGCAATGTTCAAAAATTAATATTTGTTGGTTAAATTAGTTAATAAGCGTCCTAAGTTAACTAAAATCTGAGCTGGTACCCCATCTCCTAACTTCCACACTACGCCAACGGGAGGACTTTGGGCCCCGACAGATTTTACGTGCATCAGCCCCGGCTACGCGGCGGGTCTTTGGTATCCAAGGATCGAACCCACGACTGAGCGAAAACCTCCGACTACGAATCCGAAGCCATGACCACTAGGCTAACGCGGCCCTTTAAAGCGTTTAAATAAAGATACATCTCGTACTTGAGGTAATTAAAATAAGTATTTATATCGGGTTTTTTTATGTTTATTAGTAAAATATGTTTTTACAAGGCGAAGACCCAATGTCCATTGTAATTGACTTACCAAAAAATATAAATAATTTTATTTTCTTGAAAAATGACTATATGTGGTGTTTTGTAGTCCCATTAAGAAGATAAATCTCAAATTTGATAAAAATCGGTTAAAAAATATGGGCTTGGGTCTCACAAGAGGATATGTATAAAAATCTTTATATTCAAATCTTCTTTTATATCTGTTTTAATTATTTGCTTGTGAGTATAAAAGATATTTAAAAAGTTTAAAAAATCGAAGAGAAATTGCAATCATACAAAAATCATCAGTTTTCTCCCATTTCGAATGCATTTAATTGCATTCGACTCAGTGCAATAGTTTAGATTTGAAACGGTTGTTAATAATTCTGTAGCATTCCAAAATGGCGAGTCGACAAAAATTTTACGACTTTCCGATGTTCTTAATAATTTCAATTTTTAATCTTCTTCTTAAGAGAGCTGTGATTACCATATGCTCGTGTTCTCTATCTTACACTTTTGTAATTAATTTTTATAACTTTTAAACTCTTTTAATACAACTATTTCAAAAACATAAACTTAAAAGTAAGGTGTGCAACAAGGATTTGACATTTTTTTTTTTCCATCTTATTAAACAATTAGTGGTTTTTTTAAACATTCATATTTGTTTCATTGATGATTTAATTTACAGGGTTATTCAAAATGAATCCTCCAATATTAAAATTCCATATTTTCAACAACAACAGAAAAGAAAAACGACACAGAATGATAAATTTTCATATTGTGAAAAATAGATGGCTCTCGTTTGTTCTTCGTGAAGTTATTTCATGAAAGCTATTTTAAAAGCTTTCCCGGAGCTATCTCGCAGTTGGATAGGTCGCATTGGACCAGATGACTTGATGTTACACAGCTGATCACCAAGGTCACTTGATATGACCTCACGCAATTTTTTCTTTTGGGAGTTCGTATAATATAAAGAGTATGTGCCACTATTACCTTTAACGACGGATTTCTGTTGCTGTACAATCAATTACTGCTGATACTTTACAACATGTTTAGGGGGAATTTACATATCTAATTAGCATTCTACGTGTAACTACAGGAAGTTATATCGAACACTTGTAGTTACTAATAGCCTTCGTGTTGCTTCTAGCGCGACTTAAATAAAACCAAACCAATTGAACACTTGCAAAAAAAACCTTCCATATTTTCCTTTTGCATTAATGTATTACTTATGATTCTGCGTCATTTATTTGTGAAAATATAACATTTTGAAATCGGATTATTCATTTTGAATAACCCTGTCTCTTAAGGAGGTCGATTACTTTAAAAACATGGTTTTCTGCCAAAACTTGTGCAATTTTGTTTTATTATATCATTTTAAAATCCTATTCATAAGCTTTCCAAAACTGCTTTTGTTTTGAGTCTAAGGATTGTTAGATATAAAATTATAATGATTTTAAAATTACGTCATAGTAGTCAATCAATCAAGAAATACCGATTTAAATGCCTTTGGAAAATGTGATTTTTTAAAAATATTGCTAACTCAAAACATTATTTTACAAAATGTTACGGATGTTGCGTTCAATTCAAACTGTATATTATTTTGACTATTGTTAAGTCTATGAACTAATGATTTAGTTTTAAAACTGATGCTTCTTAATTTAAAAGTATTTTTGTACGATGGTAACTATTAATTACTTCACTTCATCTTGTATATGATTCCTTGAAGATTTTTGATCTCGAGACTTTCGATTAGACCATGTGGTGCAAGTCATAACAACACAGACAAAAACAGAAAGGCCCGGATTGAATTTACTAAAAGTCGTCAGTGATGAAATAAGTATAAATAATTTTCACACACACACACATGAAGTGGTATCGGGTATCTGCGTCTTCTGAAAAACAACTGAAAAAAATCCACATTTTGTTCCCATCGTAAATAATGTTGGGTAATGACGTCTTTTTTTTCTAAGCTGGACAGTCGTTTCTTTTTGGGGTAAAAGTATTGAACCGTTGGAAAAGCACCTGGTATTGATTATCACTTAAATTTTTTTTTTATAAAATACATAGTACCAAATGCTATTAAGTATATGCAGAAAAAATATAATTTCCAGTATGATAGTGGCAGAAAATGCTTATCACTTGACGTTCAACAATTTTTACGTAGCAAAAAGGTTTTAGAAAATAGTTGACTCAGGTAAGAAGCAAAAATTCAGTATAGCATTTGTGACAAACGCTCAATCATATGGAAGTTCAATCACAAAAACCTCGATGATTTGCATCGTACATTGAATCGTGAAAAGTAAACTACAGTTACAAATAAGACGAATAAGTTAATGTGAAGCAGTTTTGAAAAAAAAAAAAAAAAAAAAAAAAAAAGTTTTACCACAAAATATTCGTAATAACTGGAACAATAATTTACTGTGCAGTTAGACATTATATTTATACGTAATAAAAAAAAAAATTGTATCGCAAAAGACTTTTGTTCACTATATATTTACAGTTTATTTCTTAATTATTTATAAAATAATACTAAACCAAATTTCTTTTCATGTTATTATTTTACGCGATGGCATTAATTACACAATGAGCAAATGTAATTTATTTGGTCAGTAAAATCTGTTTTTATTTAAATTAGTTTCGTGAAAAGACTTTTGTGAGCTATTACATATAACCGAATGCTTTTTTAAAAGTTTTAAGATACTTTATTATTATGGAATAACTCATCACAATTTTACTATCAGAATATTGAAAGAAACTGTGGAATTCTAAATATTGATCTATGTATTCAGATCTTGATAAAGTAGCGCATATGCGCGTGGTTTGATTCTATTCGGCAAAAAGTACATTTTTTCAAAATATCATCCTGAGTTTTAAAAAATAAGAGTTTATTTTTAATGGGTTTTGAAATTTTTATCGTAATCCACCAGATATTGAAATAAATGGGCATTCTGAACACTCCATTTCTAGGCATGTTCCGTTGTCTTTATTTGTTCTTTTCTTTCCTCGTCCTGATAGGTTCGATTTCTACCGGGGCTGAAGGCAGGACCTCCGCTTCAATCCAGTCGCCCAAGAGTTCCACATAGACTTTGGTTGAAGGCACTGCAAGGTAAGGCGGTAGGTAAGCGAAGGCAACCCCGTGCTGAACGGTGTGTCCGAAGGCACCAGACGTAGTGTTACCTACCACCTGGAAATAAATAATCTCGATTATTTCCCTTCACAACAATGGTATTTCTAGGAAGGTACAAACAGGTGTTAGCCTTATGGTCAAGGTCGTGAACTCGTAGCCGGCGTTGTTTCCGTCTGGTCGTGGGTTCGAGCCCTACTTCCACTGAAGACCCTCTGTGTACCGGGGCTGATGCCAGCTCAGGTATCGTCCTCATCACTTAACCGAGATTTAAATTACTAGTATTGTAGCCAATAACCCTCATGATGCTTCTGAGTGTGACTATAATAAACAATCCACCAATCAAGTGAGCTCGCGACCTTGATCATTCAGCTATGGCAGTCGGATAGAATGCAGAAGAATATTCTCACCTTGTTACAACACCAAACAGATTCGTTTCCCTCGGGGTCAACGTTTTTGGAATGGACTTTGAGGTAGACCAGTTTTCGGTTCAGTCCCTCCTGGAGAATCTTCTCCAAAGCTGCTTTGCCGATAAATTCTGGCTTGTCCATTTGTATGAAGTAGTCCAAGCCTGCTTCGAGAGGGTTCGTATCCATATTCATCTGAAAGCAGAGAATTTTTGAACTGTCCTCCAACAATTAAGGAATGACCCGTTGCTTAATGCTCCCCATTGAAATAATGAAAGTAGAGATTAACAATATTTTTTATGCAAATTTGTGTGTAACTGCAATAAAATCTAATGAATTATTTATATCAGCCACTATTTTTTTAAAATTATTGCACACTTCTATAGCAATCGAAGAAGACTCTGAATATCCCTTTTTGTAATTTGTGTAGAATTTTGAGAACTTACTTATTTTGCTTGTTCACCACGCTTTTTCTTTAATTAACCTTTGGGACTACGTTATTTGAATTTAGATCATCACATTGGGAAGAAACCTTAAGTTAACATTACTGTATCAATAGGGTAGTAAAAGGGAGGTGAAACTGTAGTTTAGAGTAACTACTTGGCGAGATTTGAAAAATCGCCAAATTTGGCGATTTTTACGGCGGAGCCTGAACTCCGTGAAGCTGAAAAGTAGGAATTTTTCGACTTACCTAAGTTTCAGTGGCGTCTCGAATTTACGGCGGGTACACAGTAATAACGGTTTAAAAAAACACCTTGTAGGTTTCATCCTGAATAGAATGACTGTGTATCCGTCTCCACATGTATTAATCCATGTAAGAATCAAATTCTCCTGCTTGGATGATATTGTGTTTCTGCGTTTTTTACCTTACCGTCAATCATTTACTCCAATCCCAGTTTCTTTGTCGAGGGAGAATTTGAATAAAAAAACGTTTAAGAACGTAAAACGCAAAAGCACGAAAACACAGCAAAATTAATAAACCACTATGAACTGCACAACTAATTTACTGCGGAATAACGGACAAAAGAAAAATTCTAGGAACTCTGAGAAGTCGGCAGTAGACAATGGAAAAGACCAAACGGTTTACCATGATTGGTTAAGAATTAAAAAAATGTATATATATTGGTTTCGCTTTAGAAACGGAGACTTAAATAAGTTACTGTATGTGATTGGCTGAAAAAGAAAAAACATCGTACGTAATTATGATTGTAATAGCAGAGAACCAGGGGGGGGGGAAATGGGCTCCATGTGGGTTCGAACTGGCAGCATAAAGGAAATCGGTCCGATGATTGTATCAACGAAAAAAAAAATCAGGTGATCCAGCATCTGTATTCGGTAGATTCAAGAAAAGCATAAATAGTGGGAAAAATAGGATCGAGGATTGTATATGCAAAACATCAGGTGATCCGGCATACTTGTTCGTGTGGCAAATTCGAAAAGAGAAAAGGGAAAATAGGATCCGATGATTGTTAACGAAAAAAAAAACAGGTGATCCAGCATCCTTATTCGTGTGGTTCGAAAAGCATAAATAGGGAGGAAAATAGGATCAAGAGTTTAATATAACAGAAAAAAAAAAAAAAATCAGGATGATCGCGCATACTTATTCATTGTAAACTAAATTCGAAGAAAATGAGGAAAAAATAGGATCCGGATTGTATAACGAAAAAAAAAAAACATCAGGTGATCCGCATCCGTATTCGTGTGGCAAATTCGAAAAGGTAGCCCATGCGATTGCAACAAGAGTGAAAAAAAAAAATGATCAGAGAAATGTATAAATATAAAAAAAAAAACTTCTTACTGAAAATCATGTATCATATGCCTTATTCGTAAGGTTGCCACATTAAAACCACCGCAGAGGAGGAAACATGGTAACACAATTGTAAAATATCAAAAAGTGTAAACAACTTTTGTCGCCAACGGGAAGTTACTCTAAAGTACATTTCAACCAAAGGTTATGAGATGAAGAGTTGACCATCAATCTCGTGGTGCCTTTTGGATGGATGAGCATAGGGGCAGAAGGCGTGAAACAGCAAAGAAATTAAATTTGACTTGGGTCCTGATTTTCGAAGCTTATTGGAATTAGATCCAATTTTGCTTTTAGTAAGATAAGTAGAATTTCCTATTATAATCTTTGGTTTAAGACGCGATTTAGTAAACATTTATAGTACAAGTGGATCCTTCTTAAAGTTTAGAATATATTTGTTTGATTCTCTTGATTGATTATTTAACTACATCTCCATAATTCATGACGTTACTTATAATAACTAAGTGAGAGGAGGTGGTCATTCAATTAAGTGTGAGAGATGTCATTTATCCGTGGCGATGGAAATGGCGAAAGCACAAGCTGCTGCTGTTGCACATAGTCTTAAAGATCCCTGATGTAAGGACTATGGGTATTTTGTTTCCCATTCCAGTATCTTGTTATGAACATGTGCTGATACTTGCAACATTACTCTTATGAAGAAGGAGAGATATTTAAAGAGATTTGGTGAACACCAAGGAAAGCTTTTGCAACGACTCCTCAACATTAGCAACAAATTTGACGAGGGGCAAGAAACTTGGCAACTTTGGCGACAAAATGACGGTTCTCGAAAATGCTGGAATATTGTTGATATCCTGATTAGGTCGAAATTTATGGAATTGTAATGAATTTTCCTCGTAACGTCATATCTGGCCGGAACAACTATAAATACGGAGATGTGTACAGCAAATGGATTGGGAATTGACCAAGTGTAGCTATCGAAATTAATCGATGCCACCAAAGCATTAATAGTAGAGATGGACACATTTCTTATTAAAATTCAAAAACTTATTTATTTCTTCACAAGAATCTGTGGTTCATTAGTTAATAATTTTTTTATTTGTAAATCATGCTTAACATTAAAATTATGTTAAGTTCAATAAATAGCTGTTTGAAATACAATTCTTCCAAATAAAATGTTTTTATATGTATATGTTTCAAATGAGGCAAAAAAAAAAAAAGTTCTACCTCGCGTTTGAAGACAAGTGTATGTATGAAACGGAACAAATTAGATATCAAGGATTTTTTTAACATTGGAAACATTTTTCCTTTCTTTGCTGAGAAATAAATTCTTAAAACTCTTTTTACGAAAATAAGGGGGAAATTCTTCTTTCAATTGGTCTGTATCACTCAATAAGAATGAACATTTTCTCACTGCCAATGGTTTTAACAGTTATCAGGTGTGAATGACATTACTTACAAAGAAGGTATTTTTTAACTACTCAGTTTTCCTTTTTCGTTTGTATATCTTTTGAGCAACAACAAAAGTACGCTTCAATTCTTTGAGTCCTTAATGTTAGGAAATATTCCTAGCTGAAGCTTACAATAGCGTTTGAAATCCGTTCAGGAAATAAAAATTGTTGAATAGAACGTTTAAAAATAATTCGATATAAAAACCAACGTTTTTAAAAACGTTTTTATATGGTGGCAAAGTCTATTAAAGAAAATTATTGAAATATTAGTTAAAACTGTTAGTTATTTTTAACTTTAAAATTTACTTAAAAAGAGACATTTGTGAGCGTATTAAAAAATTCATAATACTCATAAAATCAAAACATGCATTTGAATGTTTGTAAGTCATTCTATTAAAAAAAATGGGAACCAGAATTCAGAAAAAATTATTGTGATAAGACACGGTGCCAAATATTGAAATCTTTCTTTCTTGCGAATGATTACAGACTGAAAGTCAGCAACCCTTACTATCTCGGAGATAGTATCTCCCCTTTGTGAGTACAAAAGGTTTACGATACCTCATGTGGCGTGGGGAGTGCCCGGTGATCCCAGAGGGGGAAAGAAAATTTTTCCTTAATCCTAAATGCGTCGAGGGGAAAGAATATTTTGACTTATTAAAATTATTGAAATATTAGTTAAAACTTGTCGCAAACGTCTAAATATTGCATTGTTAGGCGAGTAAGAATGATTCCCAAAATTTCAAAGCTCTAGCTTGATGGGAAGTTGGTTAAATTAACGATCGAAAATTTGATGACACACTCACACACACACACCAAGTGAAATTCAGAAAAACGTTTTAATAAGAAAAATTACAATTGAAGTACTAAATATAACCAATCTTGACCATTTCGTTGCCCAAAGAAAAATTGTAAGCTAACAAATTTTATCAGATTGATTGTCGAGGGATGTGGAACAAAGACTATTACCCATTTTTGAGAAGTAATTTTCATCAGATCAGTAAATATCAAAATATGTTTTCAAAAGTTCTTAAAAGGTTTTAGTGCATTGGGAATCAATTTGGAATATGTTCCAGACATCATTTCTATTAAAGTTATCATTTACTCAAGTTAACAGAATGTGTGTGTGTTCCAAATAATTGAGCCGCTCAGAAGCCAATGCGGTTAAGTCCAAAACACAAAAATTGAGAAAATTAATGTTTTTTGATACATTAGTTTTTAAAATTCTTGGTTTATTAAATTAATTAGAAAAGTGTATAAAGTCTTTTTTCGAGGTGTAAACTCTGCAAAAAAACAAGATATGTACAGGGTGTGTAAATAAAAACGTAAGTATTTATTGAAATAATGACGCATCTTAAAAATTTTAGGACTTATACCTTTTGGCAGCTGAAAAAGATAAGAAATTTATGTAAAACATTTATTGTCATAAGTTTTATGTTTATTCATTATAACAAACATCATCTTCTTCCGAGTTATTTAAATGTAAATCTTGATCTCCACGTGTTGACCTTAATGTCCTGTAAAAGTCGTGTTTAATTGGAGGTATACACTTTAATAAACACATGATGTCTTTTTTTGTTTCTCTTGAAATTGTTCTGCCATTAGGATATAATATAGGTTGAGTTATATTTTTTAAATTTACTGGCCTACCTATTTTTGTTTTTTTTTTTTATATCAATTACATGAAAGGTATCATCCTCGTCAAAATTATATTTGAACTTAATGCTGCTTGGGTTTGACATTTCCAATTTTATCCATCTCATATTAAGCCAATTGACTGTTGATTTTTTTTTTTTTTTTTTTCTGTTGGTAACTGCTTCTTCCAATGGTTTTGTGGAAAGAAATTCTTGTGGATTCTTTCGACAACTCTGAAAGGGTTCTTCCTTTTACTATTTTGTATTATATGATACCAGTTACTAGGGTTATAAATATACGGAATTTTTTTTGCATAAGCTTCTATAACTGCAAAATCAGCATCATTGGGCAAATAACTGTGCCCACTTAATAAAAATTTAAGCTCAATTGATTCAGCTTTTATTTCTTCACTCTGAACCAATTTCAGTAAACTTAACACAGTTTTTATATTTCGATTCTGTCCTGAACATGAATCTGAATACATTATAATTTTTTGAAAATCCTTTGCGTACAATTTAATGTGTTTAGTTAAACACGATGACACTTCTTGTGAACCCCGCGATGCTTGGGTTATAGGCCAAACATACATGTAGCCCTCGTTAGTATTTAAATCACGGCAACCAAGATTGTATACATATAAGTTTCTCTTGTAATAAGCCGCTGATGTGGATAGTTTCGGAAATGGTAATGCTTTTTCTAAATCAAAACTAAACACGTATATTTCGTCTGAAGCTCTTAATCAATTATTAGCCATACTATTACGGGCAATTTCTGCATTTCGCAAGTGTTCGTCATGTTCAACTTCAGCTGCATTTTTTTCTTCATCTATTGCAGAATGTTTTTTTATTACCGAATAATCACATTTTGCACAAGTATCTTTTGAAGGTTGCTTAAAATGTAAGTTAAATTTTGTCGTAAATATATGGTAATAAAACTTTTCCTTTACTGGTACAATTTGCTCTTCATTACATTGTTCGACATACAGGTTATACATTTTTGCAATAGAAAGGTCTGAATTTAAGTATCTGCGTCTAGGATTATGACTTCTTGTATAATGGCTTGAAATAGCAGGAAAGGAATTTATATGTTTTCTTACATGGGAATCATCTATTTTGTTACCTGGAATATGTTGCCCCCGGTGGTCCTTCAGATCTTCCTTTGAACAGCAATTATATAGTCGCCCATTACTTATTTGATATGTTTCTATAAAATATTTTTTGCAAACACCAACATCTTGGCCGTTAAGTCTAATAAAATATTCAAAAGACTGAGATCTTGGTCCTTTGGTGTTATTCCTGGGTCGTTGTCTTTTGATAGCATGAACTCTAATTAACCCACTTAAAAAAATATTTTGCTTATGATGATCATTAAGCTTGTAAAAATTTTTCATCGCCTGTTTTCTTTGATAAAAGGTTATCTTGCGATTACAAAGTCGTAAACAGTTACAAGGTTTATTATCAAATTTCTTTGCAGGAATTATTCTTTTATTTCTATTTTGATATTGTTTACCTTGTATCCTTTTTTGTTTCTCAACATTTCTAGACCATTTCCCAGGATTCCTGCTGCGTTTTCTACCAACTTTTCCGTTATTTTGATTATTTTCTATATCTTCGTTATCTGACGGTGTATCAGAATCAATACGGTTAACTCTCCTTAAATTAGGATGAAATATCATATCACTTTCACTTTGTTCTATTTCCATTGACATTTTTAGTTTTTATACCCTTACAATAAATATTTTTTATTATTTTAAAAAGTCAGAGTTTTTACAGTTATTAAAGAAAATTTCTTTAATGTTTTTGATAACACAATAATTTTCGCAAACACTTCAACGTAATACTTTTGTGTTTTGACGCACATGCATAAAACTCAAACAATTCTAATTAGAAGTAACGGTTACAGTTACTATGAATTTCTTGTTTTTCACTGTTACCAACAAATATCGAAAAAAGAAGAATTTAATTTTTATTTCAAAGTTTATGTAAAAAAATATTGATAAAAGGTGGACTTATTCACAATGGCTTCTGAAATTATTATACAATATATTCAGAAGCTATTAAAAAAAGGGCTGTCTAACCTAGAAAAAAGTATCCAACGAGTAAATCCTTTAATAACTAAGAAGATTATTATTTATTTCTTCAAAATTTCCAAAAATCAGAAAATATCAAAAAATGGACTTAACCGCATTGGCTTCTGAGCGGTTCAATTAATTCTCTTGTAAGTTGACTCCCAGAATTTCCTTCCTTCTATTCATTGTCCAATTAGATACTATGTCAATAGTCGATATGCTGCTGAAACTTTCAAAATACTTATTGCTATAAAAGTTTCCATTAGTGTTTTCTAGTCTGTTTTGATAATTGCATGTATGCATTCTGAGGTTACGAAGTCGATATTTACATCAAATTCCAATACTGTGTTTGCGACTTTAGTCGCTCGTTTATTCCAAAAAGATTTTGAGTGATTTGAAATCCAAAGAAACACCCACTGTGTATCATAATGTGAATGTATTACTAGCGAGTCTATCAATAGATTTAAAGAACTTGATTGAGAAATTTTATTATGGGAATAAAACTGAATAAAACTATCGGATAAAATGAGATCGCGACTAAAAAATATTGTTAATATTATATAATATTGGCACTAATTTGGCGTGTTCAAACCTCCTTGGTTGGTGGGATTTTTTTTCTCATTCAATTCAGCAATTAAATAAATTTCGTAAAACGTTAAGAAAAATATCGTGAGTGTTTTAGGTGTATTATTTGTTAAGTAATATATCATCTTCCTTTATATTTTTAGTAGCATTGCATATCATAGTTTCCGCAGTGTTTTATTTTTTTTATTTTTAATAATGCAATTGGCTTCCATAGTTTTATGAAATCGTCTGGTAATGTAATTCGGGAAAATATATAAAGGGGAAAAAATCGTTCCAAAAAGGATTAATAAAATGAATATGGTTTCGATTGATTTCCTATTGTGTTAGGGTTAATGATAATTCATTGAAATTCATATCAAGATTATTTATAGTTATTTATTCGTACTTAAATTTAGTAGTCCGTCTGCATTGCGGAAAATAAGAATTTGTTTCTTTGCGTCGTAGGAATCAAAAGTTTGAGGTCAACATTTATGGTATCGAGAATTAATTACGAACACTTTTTGTATGAATCTATGTCAACATACCCTTAGATCACTTACGTAGGAGTGTCGTTAAGGTTTTAATTATTACTGAGAACTAACCGAGATATCTAGATTAAATTCCTTTTGAATATTAATTGATCTTTATTTGTAAACAATTTTGTAAATTACAGTTATTCATGCTGATTTGTTTAGTTTCAAGAAGCCGTCGATTGATGTAACCTGCAGTATCTAAAAGATAAGAGAAATCTGCTGAGATTTTCAATGATGGCCTTCGAAAGGTTATGAAACGCTAAGAGAAAATAGATCTCTATGGAGACTATGTAGAGAGAGAAGAAGAAATAAATTTTGTATCGATTAGAAATAATTTTACGATACTGTAGGTGACTTCAATCAACAGCTCCCAAAAACTAAACAAGTTAACATGAATAGTTGTCCTTGACTACATGACGTACATAAGGATAAACTAATATGTAGGACAAATGATATTCAGATATTTCTCTGTTATTTCACAGAAATAATGAAAACTTTGAGGTACCCCATCGTTTAGAGAAGAATAAATATAATAACTTGAGAACGATTTTACAATCTTTCATTGACTAAAGAACGGGTTAAATGTCTTTAAAGAATATCGTTTATTAATTAATAGTGTGCTAAAATTGCATTGTTGTGTTGTTCAAGTTATTTGTAATAGCCATCTCACAAAGTTCGTAAGC
Source organism: Nephila pilipes (assembly GCA_019974015.1). NCBI lineage: Eukaryota > Metazoa > Arthropoda > Arachnida > Araneae > Nephilidae > Nephila > Nephila pilipes. The sequence goes on along the minus strand of BMAW01053160.1, from coordinate 328,537 downwards.
CTTCAGTATTTTTGCTGAACCGCATTCATGGCCATCCCTGGTTGCGGACTGGACTTTACAAATTAAAGACAACTTACCTCGGCACCCCACATCCGGAAGCCTTTTTCTAGTCTCAGAGTATTCAGAGCATAAGTTCCGAAATCTCCAATCTCGAATTCTGCACCAGCATCCAGCAACGCTTTATAGAGAGCGTCGGTGTGTTTCGCAGGATGGTACAGCTCCCAGCCCAGTTCACCTGCAATTAACAATTACAATTTGTATAAATGTGTGATTAATTCTGAAGCCGACTCTGGAGAACGGGAACACGCGAACCATTTCCATAAGAACGATAGACATTTTGTGAAGTTGGGCTCAATCGTGATTAACTTTTCCCTCACTCAGAAAACATGAAATCTCGTCCCAATAAAATGAAACTTGACGCCTATAGATTATATTGAAGTTGAGAAGTGTAATGAATAGGTACGAGGCAGGGATGTGTAAGCGACGAAATATTGAATATTTGAGTTATTAGTCAGTGGTTGGTGGTGATAGAAATTGCTGTGTGTAACATGTGAACATCAGTAGCAAGCTGTCTTTGAATGAAGATCTTTTTTGGAGTAAATCCACGTGAGAGGGACTTCAATTTTTATCACCCGTACCCTCAACCCCAGTAATATTTCTCACTCGAACTCGAGTGAGTTGGTAATATAAATTATTCCAAATTACGTTTCAGGCGCATTAGGGAAAAGAGGAGCACAATATTCATAACTTGAAGAGTATATGTAATAAAGCTGATTTAGTATTTATATGAATTTCTCGTCCACTGCCTGAGAAATGATTGAATTAAACTGGAAGTATTGCAATTTCTGTGACGGAATGTATGACGGAATAAATGACGGAAGTATTACAATTAAGTTAGTGAAAACGACTAGTAATAACGACTTTCAACGCGATCGCATTGTTAGCGCTTGTAAGATGGATCTCAGAGATAGGAATTAAGTATTATCATGGACGATCATTCTAAGGGTTCCCAAGAGTACAAAATATCCAACCTATGACATCAGTTTGAGGCACGTCTGGTGGATTTTTGAAGGAAAAGATTTTAAGCATAAGAAGCAAATTATAAGAAGAAATTTAAAGGAGGTTATATTTCTGAGTCTATTTTGATACAGTTATCTGGAGTATAGCTTTCCATTCTTCCCAGAGCTCTATTCTTAACAGTTTCGAAATTCACATAGAATGTTTTGGTTATTTCATGGGTGAATTCTCTCAGAATGGGGGGAAATTGGTAGAGCTTCTTGTATCACCGTTTATCATAAGTCATCGAGCTTCGATAATTCTCCTTACAATTGATTTTTGAAACATTTAAAGTGAAATTATATGAAGTTTTGTTGTGTGGCCCCACATTGGACAAGCGAAGGTGAGGATTGGTCAATGGCAAGTGTATATTTAAAACTTATTTTATGGCAGTATTTTAAAACACCGTACATTCCTTTCTTTACCTGTGTAAGACAACCTGAGAGCCCTGACGGGTATGTCTGCAACATCTATCATCCTGGCACTGAGGAAAGGGTAAGCTTTATTTGTAACGTCCTCTTTCGTTAGCTTCGCCAACACTTTCCTGGAGTTGGGACCAGCAATACTCAAGCAAGCCATGTCATCTGTCAGATTTTGGAAATTCACGCGGCTATCCCATGATCGGGCATGGTCCTTCAACCACCTGCAACATCAATGAAAACAGTTACTACAAGAGTATGGTTTTATAGATAGAAAGTGACTCATTAGGATTGAAATGTCTCGCATAATGATAACCATTTGATAGACTAATTTCTTTCGTGGAAGGTTAGTTAGTTAAAGTCTGCCTGGACCTTAAAGACCCATCAGGTGGTTCCCATCTCCGTTTCTGTAGCCTTTGAACCTGGGCGCTGATTAATGGCTAGCTTTAAGATAGTGCTCCAGCGAACTTGTTATGATCCGTCTTCCTCGTGAGTTTATGTATTAAAAATTCTTTTTATTCATTTAATTTCTTTAAAGTAAACTGGTTAGAGAAAATGAGAAGTCAAGTGTAATGTTTTTTTTCTCTCTCTCTCTCTCTAATATATATATATATATATATATATATATATATATATATATGATTAATGAGATATATTTAGATCCATATCTTTATTTTAAATTAAACTTGAGACATTAAGTGGTAAATAAGTGAACAGTTAAATTACTGTTTTCATCAACATTTGAATATTAAGTAATTATCCCAATTCTTGCCTACCTTGTCTAAAGAATCATGATGCAGAGAAGACGGTCCGGTCGAACGTCGAATTACTTGGGAAGGTAAATTACGACTTTCGAGAACATCTTCATTGTATTCTACAGTAATGAGTGATTAATATAGGAAAAGAGTGGAAGAAGTTAGAAGAGCGAAAGAACATTAAATTAGTGAAAAGGTTAAAAGTGTAGAAGAAAGTACTTAGAGTTGGCGGGCATTACCTGTTTAAGGGGCAAATAAAACCCCATCAAACATCAAGAAAGCTCCCGATCCAGAAAGTGTTATAACTCTCGCACTTCCTTGAATAAAATTTCTAAGAGATTAAGTCGCTAATGACCCAAGCTTGTAACCGTGATAGCAAAAAATTAGGGTAAAACAAGAAAATAATGAATGCACCAAAGATACTCTATTTTTTTACATCATCGTTGCATTATGCTCAGCCCGGGGAGGGGAGAAGGAAGGACTCAGTTGATCCATGACCAGCTACCCAAATCGAAGCCATCAGGAATTGAACCTGAACCGACAGTGCTTCCAGTCAGACATGCCAACCACTACACCACTGCGGCCACTTAATGTGCAAGGGGGTGAATTTTTTTTTTTTTTTTTTTCATTAAATTTTGAAAAATAATTCAGTCTAACCCTGTTGTAGTGAACCTTCTTTGGTCACAATAAGGAGTTTACTATAATCGAAAGTTAACTATGTTTAATTTTGTTAGAACGTGAAATTTCTTGGCATTTGACAGTGTTTTTGTTAAAAATAATAATTGTGATCGATTCGGAGTCATTTTGTAAATTAATTCACCTTCTAAACGTCTTTCTCTTCATAACCCTAGATTACAATGGGCTTCATTTGAGTCTTCCTCATCCAATGCAGAAAATTTTTCATCTTCAACCTTAGCGCGTGAAATACTATTTTGTTTCGTTTAATACTATTTCGGAGCCAATTCGAATCTCAGCTGTTCGACGACTGTTTAATCTTCTAGTACCAATGGTGAGTGCACAAATTGCTCTTTCAACTTGAAACTCCCCTCAACATTCAAACACATCCAAATCGCTATCTTCCCTCGTTAACGCAATTTGTTGTGACGATTTTGGCACTACCGAATTTGGCCCCCAATGCTTGTTTTAGACTCATGGAAGCTTGTTTCTCGAGATAGGGCAAAACTACTAGAAAGTTTGATCCCTCACCCCACCAGACTGTTACTTTCGTCAAGTTAGTTCCGGAAGTTAAAATTCCGTCTTAATACCTAGCCCGATTGGGACATCTCTTTTGGTCTGGTTGATAAAAGTGCAGCAAAAAGCGATCAGTCAATTTCTCTTTGGCTTAAATGGTGGATGGTTCAAACCTCCGTCGGCATTTCAAAGTTGACTGCTCCCCAAGGTGTCAAGCCCTGTGTCGCTGAAGTGGCTACCCAGGGCGGCTTGAACACTAGATAGCTGCACAGTCTAGGTTGCATGATGCTCCGACACACACACAAACACCCACACCCACACAAATTCTTGCCTTTGTGTATCTAACTCAGACAACCGCACATAAATCACGATTAGTAATAATCGGATAACGTCGCAATCAACAAGACCCACTTCTCAATTCGAGACAACCGATGATATGAAATAGAAATTATCCGAAACGAAACTCAATACAATAAAGAGGGAATGTATATCAATTGCAGAAATGGTTAGAAAACTGTCCTTCTCTAGAAATATCGATATTTCTCTTTGTATCATCACGATGATACTAGAGAAAGAGAGCATGCTGCGGCATCCTTTAACAAAGCCAGAAGTTTAAACTCCTTAATAACTAGCCTATCTATTTTAGTCCAATTGATAAAGGCACAGCAAAAAGCGACCGGTCAACTTTTAATCGGACCCATTTGTGAAGGGTTCGAAATGCCACCGGCGTTCCTATGTCAATTGACCTCTCCTCCACGGGGTTCGAAAACATTTAACGCCGAACTGTTAAAGGCAGTTCTGATGTCGGTCCGAGAGTTGATCCAGCGCAATGAAGTTTACTGAGCTCTATGATCTTCGTACGCTTTAGTGACTGTTATATAAGCTTATATTTTCCCATATTTGAATTTTTGACTGTTTTACTGTAAAACATTGGCTGTAAATAAAATGATTTCCTTCCAAGCTATTTGCACCATCCTTTGCACTTTTCTTTTGTAAATGGAAGACAGTGTATAGTAGTGATAATTTACATAAATCCCGGTTTATTCAGAAATCGAGGATGTCAAATAAAACGATGCCATGGAGTAGTCAGAAAGGTTAGTTGAAGGTACATACGCGTGAGGACATGTTACTATAATAGCTATTCATATTTTTTACTGAAAAGCGATTTGAAATTTTTTTTTGAAACGATTTGCTTTGGATGATTGTCATCGAAAATTGGCTTCATATTGATTGGCTGGTAAGTAACGAAATAGAAACCAAATCGGAGAGTTTTTAGTAACCAACTCTTACCTGAGATCATGAATTTCGGAACCAGAACCAGTTATGAGAAAGAAATGATCGTCTGCCAACCTAGTTACAGTCACTTCAGCGTAAACTTTTCCGCTTGGGGACAGGAGGTGCGAAATATTTGTTTTTCCAATCTGTAAATATTAAACATACGTCAAGTTTTCGAAACAACAATTCCTATCACAGATACTCTGTGTCTATTGGTCATTCTTAATTAGAAATGTAGAATGTATTAGAACACAAACATGGAACCAAATACCGCCAAGCCCCATTAACACGTAGTTCAATAACAAGTGAGTCTGCTTTACATTCACTTTTACTGTGGCTACCTCAATACACCATCGATGACGTTCATTGACATTCCTCGTGGTTATTATCATTCTAAAAATTTTTACTGATTTGGTATGTACGGGGATGGTTAAAAAAAAAAGTCACTGAAACGGACGGCAGAGGGTGTTTTTGTCACCGTTTTACGCTGATAAACGGAGTAAAAACAAATATAACACTCATTTAATGGTTAGTTTTCTTTTGACAGAAAATGGTTGCCGAATCAAAATTTGAATCCAACCATGAAGAGTTGTCACCGTCTCTGATATTCATCGTGATAAGCTGGAAATCAAGGAATGACGAGTTTCTCCCAGTGAATCCAGTGAAAATGACTAGGAAGGCCGAAAAAATAATGGCAACGATTGTTTGGGATGCTTGCGTGGGCCGTCATTATTACGGACTTCCTAGAAAAACGATCAATTCGCAACATTGCAGCGAGTACTCCATTCCAAATATGGGTACTCTTTGAGCAGCACTCGTAGCCAATGCCCAAATTTAAATGAGATGTGCCAAGTTAGGATAAGGATTTAGTTGAAACGGGCATTTTTTCTCTATTTCTGTTTAGTTCATTACTTATTTACTCGAGTACAGGCTTAACCCTTCGGCAGACAAAAGATTCGACAGTTTTCACTCTCTCTCTTATAACGCTTAATGTTTCTATCAAGAGGACACTGAAAGTGGTTAGACCTTCCTCCATATTCGTTAATAGAATTAATTTTTCAACAAATATATTTATAACAATGCAAGCAATAGAAAAATACACCCTATCAGAAACTATCCCGTCCTACACAGACCATAAGAAATCCTTCTCGATTAATCCCTTAATTACAATTACTCCTGGCTAAGCCGAAGCCCTAATTGTCTCTGGCATATATATATATATATATATATATATATATATATATATATATATATATGTGTGTGTGTGTGTGTGTGTGTGTGTGTGTCTGTCTGTCTGTCCGAGGTATATATACGTCCTTTGTATTGCACTGGTACCAATAAAACTACTCCCGGGGCTTTGGAATGGAATAAAATGATCTTGACAGTGTGTTTGTGAAGGATTTACTTATTTCAGCTATAGGGGAGGGAGAGAGAAAGTAAAAGGGACAGGGAGATGTTTCTGGATCGGCGAAAATCGTACCTGCTGATCGTACAGTTAAGGAAATCCATATTACTGTGTCACCACCAGCCAAACGACAGAAGTTAACTAAGTGACAGCCCTTTTCGACTTACTGCTAGAAAGACTTAGTACTATCAACGTTTTCAAAGAAAAATACATCGAAAAAATGTGTTGTTTGTTCAAAGGTATAAATTCTCCGTGAATCTTGCTATCAATGCTTTGAATGTAATGTTGTTTTCTGGGTCCATCCATGTTTCGGGATAGATCAGGATTGTATTTTCGTTTTATTTTTCTTTTTGCGAAAGTAAACAATTTTTAGATTACAAACCATCCCCCCCCCCGGAACACCGCATATCTACACACGCCTGTATGAAGAATAGTAGCTTTGGGGAGATAATTTCGAAAGTTTTCCTCAGCAGGTACGCGGTTAAATCTCCCTTAAAATTTAAAACCACCGTTCTCAGCCCTTCCCTTTCAAAAATTTTAAAAGTCCTTAGTTTCATCCACGTTCGATAGGAAGTCTTCATATCGACCACTCGGAATACAATCTGTCTTAACCAAGGCGAGAAACTATCTCTATCCAAGCATGACAGATTGGACAACTGAGCAAGGCCCCCCCTCCCCCAACATCTACCTGTTTTAAAGCATTTCTCATCCTGGCAATTTTAAATGTTAAATGCAAATTTAAAATTTTGACATGGAATAAACTTCGTTTCCACCTCTCATACTTAATTTTATGTGCTTAAAATGCAGATTCAAATATGCTAAGTTCTGAACAGTAACAATATCTTTCTAAATATCTTACAATTCTTGTTTGAATTATCTTAAATTTAAAAAAAATTTAGCTATATAAATTTTTAAGACCTCCAAGTATTTTGTAAAAACATATTTCTTTATTGTTTGCTTTAACTTTTAAAGTATTTCTCCTATTTTTATGATTTTAAATCACTCCCAGGCAAGCGCAGAACCGAAGTTTATTTTCAGAATGGTTGTTTTCAGCCAAGCCGTTGAGAAAAGCCCGCGAGTAAGCCTTTTTCTGCAACTGAAAGTGGTCTTCCCCTCAGTAGCTTATGAAAGAGTAATCTTTTTGTGAAAGTGCTGCAGATAGCTTACTCGCTTTTAACAGATAGTCCTATAAGAATTATTTGCGGCACAATAATGCATTATACTTACAAAAATTGTGACTCGTACTCTTAAAGAATCTAGTAACTAAATGATAAATGTTTTTCAAATTTAAAATGAAATATCTCAATAAATGCACGCAACTTTAGATTTCATGAAACACTTTTTTATCATATTTATCTAAGAATACTTTTGTATATAATAAACATTAAAGCATGGAAGGTCACAGATTCATCTTCAGAATTATACACCTTTCACAATTCTAACCCATTTCAAAAACAAACTTCCGCCAAATTATTCTAGAAAAATGACTAGTTCAACAAGAAATAGATCGGTAACATATCCACTCATCATGCAAAAAATTTCACGGTACCCATGCTGCCATATGTACACCGTCAAATTTCTTAAATTTTGTGAGTAGGTATAATTTGTAAATCATGCATCGTAGATTAATTTTGGCGAACGAACTCAATTAGTCAAAGCAGGGTTCATTTTGTAGCACCTATCAAGAGTTTAATATAGTTTGCTTTAATGAAAAATATCTATTTAGCATTCAAATTATTTCATAGAGTTTGGTATTCGAGTACTGAAAACTTTTTAATTAATCTAAAAAACTACCGAATCCTACAAAATTCAGAGAAAACAAACCTTTGGTAATTTATTAGCTAGCATTTTGTTCAGAAATTTCGCCGAATCTGGCCCGGTGACGTCAAATTTGGCGAAAGGCGTTAGATCCAGTATTCCAACTTTATTCATGACCAGTTCGCATTCCATTCGGACGGGCTCGAACCAATTGGTTCTCAAAAAACTTGGACAGTATTCATTTGGATGAAGATCAGGATGTTTTGAGAACCACATGGGTTGTTCCCAGCCTAAAGTAAACAAATGGAAGTATGTAAGACTAAATTTTCAAAAAACTACTTTACATTAAAGCAATTGTATCTGTTATATTTGAGCAAAAGAAGTAAATTAGAATCAATAATTGCAAAATTAAATACATAGTAGCAGAGTCTCACCAAAAAGGGAGGCCCTGGGTCTCTAATCAGGCAGGGCCTTTAGAACCTTAAGTTTTTAAATTTATGAACCTGTACTTAAGAATATAAAAAAGGGACTTTGTAATCATGGAGGATGATTACCTACAGTTGTGCCATATTTATGTTCAAAAGTTTGGCGCTAAAGATCTTTTTTGACAGCGTGTGTTTCAATTCTTCTTGCGAGTTCTTCTTCGATCAACAATGAATAAAATTAGACTTAATGGTTTTGCAACCCCTTCCATAGAAAATTTAGTAACTGAAAACATTCATTTTGATGAAGCTAAAAATTTTTTTTTCAGAAGTCAGAGCTTACAAAACACTGTTTTAGCTTTTTTTTTTATCACCAGGAAAGTAAAAAATATTTTTGAGACATAAAAAGCTGTAAATTAATAGTCTTTAAAATTAGATGCTTGTCCGTTGGATATAAGTTCTTTTCTCATTAGTCTTAAGGTTTTTCGGCTTCCAAATTAACTATTAATTTAATTAGATTACTAATTTTAATAGTTATGATGACGCTTTGAATGGTGATTATTCCAATGGGGGCGGACAATTGTGCCCCCTTCTCCCCCGCCTCTACAGCTGTACTTCACCTCTGCATATTAGGATCAAAAAGTTCCCAGGATCATTGCCTACTGTTTTGCAAGTTGTATCATCAGCCCTACACTCCAAATACATCTTAAAGTTAAATTGAATAGTCAATAAGTTCACAAACTCAAAATTCCTACAGTAAAGATTTCTTACTTATTGTTTCATTTTTTAATTATTGAGACTACACCCTAACTTGTTTTGGATTAAAGTATTGGTGTTTAATTATATTTTAAGTAACTAAACTTTTACGTTAAAGACTCAAATTTTAATGACATGGAATTGAGTTTACATCCTATAAATACTGTGTTTTTGCTACCATTTTTTTTTTTGTTAAGACTTTTAGGTTTTTTCATGTTTTAAGACATTAATATTCGATTTCCAGGGTAGAAAAAATATTTTAGATGTGAAAATGAGCTCCTAAACTTAAACTAATTTTGAAATTCTGAAAATTTTTGTTCCAGTACGTGAGGTAGGTAAATTTATGCGTGATATAGCTAAGGAAGTTCAAGGTAGTCATGGATGGATACAAAAAACTATCGAGAAGAATAAGAAATTTGGTCGAATTTGAAATAAACCTGAAAAAGGAAGAAAAAGAATACTTAATCCCATGACCAATAGAAAGATCATTCGAAGTATAAGAGAAATTCTTAAGGTGAGTGCTGTAAACAATTACTTCATTTACTTTTAGAGCAATAGGAAGAGGTACTTCTGCAGAAACAATTTGAAGAATACCCCAAGAAGCAAACCGTAATGTTCACGTAGCTAGAAGAAATTTTTCAGTTCTAAAGCAAATAAAGGGAAAAGAATTATAATTGCGAAAATCATAGTTCAAAGCCTCAACATTTCTAAACAAACGTAATATTAATGATGGAAGTTAATTCAGCATTTTTGGAAATAATTCTCTACGGCAGAGGTTTTCAACCCGGATTCCGCGGAGCCCTAGTTTTCCCTGGAACTTTGACAGGGATTCCGCAAGAAATCACAATTTGTTTAGTACAAGCCTCTAAATTTTAGTAAAATTTTAATTTTTAGGATATATAGAATTCTTAAAAGGAGTTTGCTTGTAAAAATAAATGTAAATAAATATTTTATGGATAAAATAATATCTTAAATTTCATGATAGTCACGTGCTTCAAATACATTAATCGAGACGCATCAGGTCACATATTAGTCTTCATTCTATGGCTCAGGTGAAGAATCTCTCACTTATTTCACAACTTTCAAAGTATAAAGTAAAATTGACGACACTCTTTTAAAATTGAAAAGTTGGGCAGATTGCATTTTGAAAGATAATATTGAATGCTTTCCAAATTTGCATAGTACTTTAGTAGACTGTAATGCTAATCCCGATAAAAATGTAAAAATTAATTTGGTCCAATATTTATCAGATCTGCAAAAAACTTTTTTGAACATTTCCCTGTTAAAAAAAATTATCTTAGATCCACAATCCTTCTCAAGATTGAGACACCCCCGAACTCTCAATAAAAGAAAGAGAACTACAGATTGATAAGTAGGCCGACACTCAATTAAAACTTAATTTTAATCAAGTTATTACTATGCATTTCTGGATTGATATAAAAAAAATTACCTGAAATTACCGAAAGAGATGTGAAATATCTAATGTCATAAGTTTCAACCTATGAATGGGAAACATCTCTCTCTTCGTTCGCTTGGACAAAATTAAAATACAGAACCAGATTCGATGCCGAAAATGACATTAAGTTGCACATTTCAACGATTATTCTAGATGTAAAAATACTTTGAGATAAAAAACAATCACAGCCAAGTCATTCATTATTTTTATTTTAATTGTTATAATTTAAAGTATTGTTGCTTTTGTTTATTATTCATACAATATATTTTAGAATCCCCCCCCAAATGTTCATTAGCTATCTTACCATTTATTATCTTACTAAGTCATTTCTATAATGATAAAATAGGGATGCAATAATAATTTTGTGAATCTGAGCTTTGATAAAGCTTTGATATCCTATTTTTTCTCTTCTTTCATGAGGAGGCTCCTTCAAGAAAATAGTAAGCTCAAAGGGTTTCCCTAATTTAAGAAAGTTGAATACCCCTGCTCTACGGTATGTTTTGCATAATCCTAATTCTGAATTACTTCCCGCAAGCATCATTCCCACTGTCAAGAAAGAGGTAGTGGCATGATTCTTGTATTGCAGTGATTCCCAACTTTTCTTCAATCGTGTCCCTCCCTCCTTTTCCCACCCGCCAGATCACTATATATAAAAAAGTTTGAAATTTTTCGTTTATCTATTTTTACCCCCCCCCCCTTTTTCTTAGCGATCTAAAATATTACAGTCGAAAGCTTGAGTTTAAAACACCACTTTGTATAAATGGTTTAAATTGTTACTTTGGTATAAATATCGGTGTATATTGTGATACATTGATATAATTACACAAAACTTAGTTAATGAAATAAAGGAGAGAAAAGAATCAACATATTTGCTTCTCATTAATTTTTAACCCTATTTTGAAAATTTTATAAATTTTACAAATGTAGTTTGACTTCTTTAAACTCCTGTTTAGAAAATAAAAAAATATCGTCATCATGAAGTAAAAAAAAAAAAAAAAAAAAAAAAAAAAAAAAAAAAAAGGCATTGACACAAATTTTCATTTATTAAAAAGTTCTTTATAACTGATCAACACAGAATTGAAATGTACAGAATTTCATGAACCCATTTGCAGATCATTTGTTTTGTTTCTTTTTTTTTTTTTTACACCAATATGTTATCACAGAAGAAAACGTTTATTCCGTGTATATACAACATGTTTTTTGAAATAACAGCATAAGTGATACGTGATACTTTAACTTGTAATATGCTGAAAAAAA
>BMAW01053160.1:298310-316687 GCA_019974015.1 Nephila pilipes | reverse complement strand
TTTTTTTTTTTTTACTTTTTTTTAAAAAAAAAAAAAAAATCTTCATTAATAAAAAAAAAAAAAAAAAAAAGAGAGAGAGAGAGAGAGAATGTGAAATGCACAAAAAAAGGTAGATTTGCAAGGCATCACGCATCACATCTTTCATCCCCTAAATATATAATCAGAATACAACAGGTGAGTAGATAAAAAAAAAGACTCATAATTTGTGAAACAGTATTCAAAATTGGAAGAGTGAACATTAGCAGATGAATAATAATGAAGCCACCCACGTTTTCCTCACTACAGAACAACCTCATATTTAAATATCACGTAATGGTTTAGCAAAATTATATGCATAAATACGCGTTGTAAGATTCTGAAATTGCGTAAAATATTCTTCTGGTTCAAAACGAAAGCTATTCAAATACATTTTACATTTTTATAAGAAAATGTATTGTATATGTCAAATATTAAAACTTCCATTTGCTGCTTTTTATGATAAAACCTTAATATTTTTTTTTTATAAAATAGGGAATGCGCCGATGTGTACTTTTTATCTTATAAGCAGAATTAATAATCCTACTTTTATCATAAGAAAATGAGTTGTAAAACTTGTTCCAAAGATACGTGTATGATTATCAAAATTATTTAAACTAGCAGTTGTGGGTATACTTCTTGAAAAAAAAATAGCAAATTTTACATATTCAAAATGTAGGCGTGCAAAGTTTTTTTTTCTTGGATCAAACATTAGACGCTTCACTTCATTCTGTTTCACTTTTAATGAAATCTAATGAACCTTAAACACATTTTTCTCTTCTTTTGATTTTTACTTTGATTAAATTCTAGAATGAACTCTTCTGGAATAGATTTTAACAATACAGGCATTAAACACTGGATAAACGAAACCTTTTGTAACACATTGAGCCTCCAAATTCCGAATTGTAATTTCGATTTTATCATATAACCTTTATACAACTTTAACACTGTTTTAACTAGATTCAACAAATTATTCCAAATTCAACAGATTATTCGTGAATGAATTATTTATAATTTTTTTAGAGTTTTTATAACTCACCAAAGTTATTTTCATTCAATTCTTATGAAGCTATTGCATTGCTTACGACATCTACGAGTATTGTTTTCAGTTACGCAAAGTTAATGCTGCGCTATTTTCAGGTTCTTACAAATTAAAATTTTCGTTTTTGTCTATAGTACTTATGAAACTGTTTTAAAGCTCAGTAATTCTTTTAGAAGTCCCTGAATATTTTTCGGACATCAGTTTGGGAAATGTTACAGAGGTTAGATCACTCAGCAATTTAAACTTATATGTTGCTCAGAATTTTGAATATGAGTTTCATGTGCTGCTAACACTGGATTAATTCTTTTTACCACTCGAAAACAATTTTCATGATATTCCTGTGAAGCAACAACATTCGCTTCTAGAAACTGTACTTCAGTTAATGAAGGAACAGCCTTATGTGATTCTTTTAATCTACTTTATTTCCTTAATATTAATTTATGTAATTTGCATAATTCATCCCTGTCTTTCTTTGATAAATTTTCCTCAACCTTTTTTAACAGGCTTAGAAACTGATGCTCTCAAAGCGATTTGCTACCATTTAAATTTATCTAATTGTTCAGAACTTTCTTCAATATGAAAATGTACATGAGACTGAAATAATCTAATCTATGAAATCTAATACTTTTAAATTAAAATAAAATATTTTCATCTTAATTTTTAAAGCATGATCTAAACTTATCTTTAATTCATTCTAAAATTATCTGTTATGGAGCTCAGCTGGATAGTTAATAAATGGAATGTATGAGTTTTAATTAACTTTTCTCGAATACATAGGAGTTTGCTCTCAAAAGAGACTCGAATGAGAATGCACAAAAAAGTTCTGACCCTGCCCAACCTATCACCTTTAATCCCGAGATTTCCTATTGAGGTGTTTCTTGTTAAGATCCCGTTCCAAAGAGAAAGAATAGAAGCGAAAAAATACTTCTATCATGGTCATCTAATGTGGTTCTCTTACAGCAGAAACAGGGTACGAAATTTCACAGCTAAAACAGGGGAACACTTGAGAGGAAGTAAACAGAAACCGTTATTTCATCATGAATTGCTTACATATTGAAACTGATGGAATTTCCCTTTTCAATAATTAGCGCTTTAAATATATTACTGGAATTTAACACCTCCTTTAAATTTAATTTTGGTTTTTAAAATTGATATCCGATGACCTCCCCCCCCACCAAAAACCTCTTCCTCCCCTTGGGCGACGATCCACCTGTTGGGGACCCATTTTGTACTGGGTTGTATGCTAAGAAAATCCAATTTTATTGATGGATTTATGTATAAAATTGAATATTTGCATGTACTGAAGAATAATTTAAAACCAAGTGCTTTTATTTATTCTTCAGAAATTAGGTTTAGGGCTGCATTGCATGTTTCAACAAGATAACGAACCAAAACATGCAATTAAAATTGTTAAATTATGGTCATTGTACTATTGCAAAAGGCAAGCACTTATACCACCTTAAACACTCGATCACACTATCATTAAAAACTTGTGAAGGGGAGGAGATGTCTTATATAGAAAAATCTGTTCAAAAGCATATTATTGGAAACACAGAACACTTGCAAACAGCATTATAAAAAAAAAAAGGTAAAAATGTCCAGCAAAACTACAAAAACCTTTTCAAACACATGCACACCATTTGGAAGATATTCTAAAAGCAAAAGGATACGCAATAAAATATTAATTTATGCTTTTTGAAAAAAAAAAAAAAAACAATATAATTATACTGGTTATACATATTCAGTTTTGTTACTTAGAAATCTATAACTTCAATGCAAAAAATATGATAGTTGAAATATTAATGATTCTTCATTTTGTTTCCTAGTCTTATACGTTTCGTAAAGTGTATTTTATTGTTCTTAAAAATATTAAACCTAAATATGTAAATATGGCATGTTCAATTATGAGAACCACTGTATATTGTAAAGTGTACATGTAAAGTAAAATCTTTGTAAGAAAATATATCTAAGTAAATGAAAGAAAATCACAGATGTAATTGTGTAAATACAAATGATAAAGAAAAGGAAAGAAACCACACATCTTTTACAATAGAATTTATCTACTCTAAAATTATTCAATTTATGGAGAATTTAATTTTTTAAAGTTACTAAAAGTATGTAAAATAGATATTTATAACATGGCAAGCGTTTTTGACGGTGTATAAAAGCAGAAATAAAAAAAAAAAAAACTTAGAAAACTTAGAGGGACATAAATTAGAAAACTGAAGTAAAGTTATGTGCTTAAAATTTTAAATGAATATTAATAAAACTAAAATAGATTACTAATTATAAGCTTGTAAAATACAAGAATTCCCCTTTTATAAATTCAAATAATTCTTAATTTTCACTTAAAATTTGCTTTTGAAATTTATTTAGGTCTCGGAGAATGCACATGGCTCTGAGAACGTAAAACATTAAATGGAGAAGAACATTCTTTTGTTCATGATTAATCTAACCCGAGAGCTTCTTCTAAGCATATGTAAAAACATTTTTTTTTTCTAAAAAAGTGACTAAGATTGAAAAAATAAATCCATTTTCAACCTCATTGGATGATGACGTCAGACCATACAAAGGTTTTAAAGAACATTTCATTAACATTCAAATGAGATCATTACAGCAATAGGACAAAATAAGTTTTTATAACTCTTTAAAGTTTGAATCAAAGTTGGCAATCAGGCAATATTACCCCTTGATTAATTAAGGCGAAAAAACTTTTTTTTTTGAAAGTTTTATGAGTGGATTCGATTTGATTAATCCAAAATACTAATAATGTAATTAACGTGATCATTTTTATTTGAAATTAATAAATATCTCCTCTACCCAATTCCTAGTTAACGAATCTTTTGATGCATACGTAAATTCAATGAAGGTAGTCAATTGATTTATTGATTAATTACATCGCACTTAAAAGCAACGTTTGGGCAAATTCAAAGAATCTCACAATTTTGAGCTACCGTCAAGTGACGAAGACGACACCTAATCTGGCACCTCATTCTCTTGACTCCTCCATCATGTCAATGTGAGGACTGTCAGTCCCGACAGATTTAACGTGCATCAGTTCTGCGACACGATGGATCGTTAGTGGCATAATGACTCAACGAAAAAAAAAAAGCAACCATGAGCTCGAGACCATACTCACTCGGTTATCGTGGCCATTGCGTAGGGATTATAAGAATCCTCATCAAATTATGATAGGTAGTTGGTTGCTTAGAGTTTCTGGCACTGATTCATCTTAGGACATATTAAGCCAAACACAAGAAGATGATTCGGAAGTTATTATTAATTATGTAGTTTTCAAACAAATACCAAAGTAATAAAACAAGTTTAACCCCTTAACATACAAGTAAAACGAAATTTGTTACGTCTGAAAAATATTATATTATTTAGCTCAATTGTATAGTTATGTGCGAGTTTAGAAACAGAACGTTTTATTCTGAAATTTGCATTGCTTTATGATGTGTAAATGATGGAGAAAAACCAAGTGTGTCTAAATCTTGATGTGAGAAAAATGGAAGAAAAAGATGAAAATTGATTGACAACAAGAAGGTGTTTGAAAATAGAGAAGGATCAATACATCCCGGGAGTGCGTCACCTCATGTTAACCAAAGACAATAAACTCCATTGGAAAGAAAAAGATCACGAGAGTGCCTCAGGGTCAGGATTTCCGCTTCCTTCCTGAGGATGGTAAGTCCCTAAGGGTATTGTAAAGGGAAGTACATTTTAAACTTCTAAACAAAACAGAAACGACAAGAGAGTGAAACAGTTGAAACCTAAGATTGAGCGAGTGATACAGAAATAGTCCAGTAACATTGTAGCGGTCCCGAGATGACGCTTCTTTGCAATTGCTCCCTTATAAAGAAAAGGAGGAATTGACAGAGACTTCATAAATCAGCCAAGGAAAGTTTAAGCAATGTCCCCTTAACCTTGACAACGGATATGGTGACTATTTTGGCGACAAATCGAAGATTCCAGAAATAGCTGAAAACAAGATGATATCTCCACTGGGAAGAAAGTTCAAACTTCTCCTGAATTTTCCCAGTGACGTCACACCAGAACGTCTATAAATAACGAAGAGCCGGGAATGGCAAGCTGGGGAGATAGATCGGGATATGAATGGGAGTTGGCTGAGCGGATCTATGGAGGAGTCATTGATAGCATAGCCGAATGAATCTGCCGAAAGCAGCCCGAACCCGCTTGGAACTGTCGAGGACTGCTTTGGAAGTGCAGAGTATTACCACGGAAATTTTCCCGTAATGTGAACTAGTGGCTGACGTTGAGCTAAACGTTGCTGATATGAATGTGGCTGGCTTTACAAGTGCTGTTTTCGTTTCTGTATCTGTCTCGCTAATCTGTGCAAGTGCTGTGTTTTCTAATTGTGCTGTTACTATTCATTCTCTACTATTCGTCTGTCGTCCTGAATATTTGTGAATAAAGCGATATTTGTCATTATCATCCATGTTGGACCAATTTTCACTCTTATCACCCAAACGAGATTAGAATTTTTGTGACAACATAGCGCTCAATATCCGCCGGAGACAGTTCTTGACGTCTCGGGGACTTTAAAGTCTACACTGTCACGTGAAATGAAACACGTCTCGGAGATTTATTGTATGTCAAAGGATTAAGTTCATAGCAGCGAGAGAGAAAGAGCAAACCTGAGTGAAAATCCATAGCCGCCCCGCGCTGTTTCATCGACTCGTAAGCCCCCGAACGACGTACCGTAGGGCGGCCGGCGAACCTCTGCTCTTTCGGATGGGTGTAGTTGTTGTTCATGCCATACGTCTCGGCCGCCTTCTCGAACACGTACTGGCTGAAAAATACGTATAAATTAACTTTTCATTCACAATTTTAACTTTCTTAGGATTTTTTTTATAAATATTACCAAAGCAGAATAAATTTGATTGGTCTAAGCATAAAAAATGATCAAGGCTCCCGTCTACCGGCCATTTTGATTTAGTGATTTTAATGTTAATCCAATGGGATACTACTACCGTCTTCACACTCAAATCTTTATTATTTTATCTCTTTGAATGCCAAAAAATACATCCAAAAGAGTAAAAAATAATGAAAGTTTCTGTGGATTAAATTTTTAATCTGATTTTTAAAAATATTACCCCTATTAATATTTTTTACCCTTAGGTTTTCCAGCTTTTAAAAAATATTTTAAAATATTTTCAAAAAAGAGAGCGAAAATGTAATTTTGCAGAAACCTACATTATTTTTTGTTGTTGTTTTGGGTGCACTTTTTTCCGTTCAAATAGCTAAAATAGTAAAGATTGGAGGCAGGCAATAGAAATATCATATTATTAACATTACGTTCACTTATTCAAAATGGCTGGTAGACAGGAAACTTGAGCGATTTATTCATATTTTTGAAGGAAAAAAAAGTTTGTAGTTTACGGCACTGAATCCTCGTGGGATATGTTGTGCCAAAACTCAAATTGAAGAAGTTAACAATTTAATGGTTAAATTTTTTTAAAATTCCTTCTCAGGATAGAGGATAAAATAAAGTTTAAAAAAATTATATGTATGGAATAAAACCAATGCCTTTTAAAAAAAATAAAAATATTTGATTGGAGATTTTCCCCAACCGAGTAAATTAAAGGAAGACAAAATGTTTTAAAATATTTGAAAGGAACAGAGTTAAAAACAGGGCATTCAGTTAAAATGTATCTCACAGTCAGAAGACAAGCACAGTAATTCCAGATAGCGGGATCCTCCCCTAGAAATAGATGTTTATGTATAAGTCTGGAGTGTCCGATAAGTAAATTATGTCCAGTCTTCTACATGAAACTTATTTTCAATGGGAAATGACGAGTTTCACGTGATTTAGTTTATTACTTATCTCAAGATTACAATGATCCTGCCAATGATTATGAATAGCTGTTTTGATGCGTTTAATACAATCCAATAGAGAATGGTAGAAGGGATTTCAATGGGGGCAGATTTAACAGCAATATTTCCCAGAGAGGGTATCTTACAAAAAATAACTTGGGTATTATCTAACATTAAATCATGATTTTTCTTAAAGTGTCAAAAATCAATGCATGTGAAATGAATGAATAAATAAATGCGAGGATCTTTCAATAAGTCCTTATAAATTGTAAGAAATGGTGCTCGGAGCATTGAAAATGGTTTGTTTTTAGTAAGCGTCATTACTCACTAGATAGTTGTTCTCAGTCTCAGTTACACATATTCGGGATCATGACGCCTTTCGCACCTCAGAAATTCTTCGTCATAACTTTTTCAGCGAATGAGACCATCTTTTCTTGTTGGATTAAGGAAAATTAGATGAATTAAATAAAAGTAATGAATTGCGTAGAGAATAGTGATACATAAATGAAATAGAATTGAAAGGAATAAGGGGACTAATGACAACGAGAAGTGAATAATTAGTTGGAAATTACAGCGAATGGTAGTTAACCTTTTTGATGAAAATCGGTTGGAAGCAATTCTGGTTGGAGAAAGTTAAAAAGAATCAAACTTGCAATACTCAAGAAGTAGCTCACTGGAAACGAATGAATTCTAGAGCTAAAATATAGTTGTTTAAATCTGAACGAGAGGATTCAAACACTTTGAGACATAATATATATATCGAAAGAGTGCTACCTAAAGTAAATGTTGATAAAATCATTTTAAATTGTGAACCTATTGTCTCATCAGTTACTGTTAGATTTTACAACAGCAACTACTAAAACGAATAATGGGGAGGGCTTACAATGTTTTGTTTGGCAAAAAGTCACATCCTTGCAAGTGCTATTTTCTTTCCCCGTAGAAGCTACCCGAGACCGGTAGCAGAAATAATAATTTCAGTTATCCAAACAACAAAAAATATTGTCCTGAGGCTTAAAGGGTATAACTAAATTATTTCTTCACAAATATACAAAATAGGAAAGGAGCAGAGATCTCCTTTCCTATTTTGTATATTTTCTTTCTTTTTATTTATGTCCTTTCTCCTGAACGCTTGGGGAATAACATACTTTCCTATTTTGTATATTTCCTAAGTGTTCAGGAGAAAGGACGCGTCCACGATAATAGCTAACAATTAATTGTTAATACTTATTCTATTTGACAACAGCACCTTAAAATATGTTTCAATAGAACAACATTAATCTGGACTGATTGACTATGTCATTCGAATAATGAAAGTCCATATAAAACAAAATAACACTTATTATAAGCCAAAGCACATAGCTAAACACTCCGCGCAGTAGAAAGAGCATATACAGAATAGAGAGCCTCTATAACCCGGCACTTCACCTTTCCGGTCCAGCCAGTAATCTGGCAATTTTACATGGGTCTTCTACTTCATTTTTTGCTCATTTCTCTATTTTGTGCTTTATACTTCAATGAAATAACGCAAGCTATCAGTACTAAACAGTAAATTTTTTGTATTTGTAGTTACATTATGTGTTTGATGCTTTATTTGCCAGTACACTGTTTTAAATTTAAAACAATAAAATATTGCTTTTTCCGTTTGAATGCATTATTATGAGAGATTTTCCAGTAATACGGTGATGCCTGGAATATATCCGCAAGATTAGTGAGAGAGTATTGTACTTTGAAGTGCGGCAAAATAAAATGGTAAATAATTGCACACAAGACAGAATTCAAATCAATACATTTTTTACATGATATGCATTAGATCGAACTACGTAATTAGAATATGATGGTCCACTTTCCTATTTTAGTTTTTTTTTATTTGCATTTGTTAATCACAGATGCTTTTAAAGGACAGTTCAGTTTAATGAGGTTCAGGTAAATGAGGCTTTAACGTTCGATTTCATAACAAATGTAAGCGCAACAAGCACTTTATTTTATTATAAATGTAATCTATATCACCTTAAATAAATTTTAAAAATTGAAATTTGCTTTGGTAATTTCATTTTAACATGTGGCAACATTTTTTTTTCCTGTTAAATTCTCAAAAATTAGAATTAATCATATAAATATTAATTAGCGTAAAGAAAGCGCACTTTCGAGCCCCAGGCTCCTCAGAAGCAATGACTATCAAGAGAAAAATATGCCTTCTTCAATTCCTAATGCATTTTTTTTTATTTTCTCAAGCAAAACAATTGAAAATTCAGAAACGTTTCCAATGTTAACAACAAAAAGAATAAAAATAGAGAATTTTGCCATAATTTTGAATTACAAAATTAAGAGCAAACGATAAGTGATTAAAGCAAACGATAACATTATGCTTGAATTTTAAAATAAAAGTAAATGGTAACATTATACGTTAAATATATCTTAGCAATGTAATACTAAATGTAATTATTACAATCACTATGTATTATATTGTAAATCTTTTGATCCTAACACCATGTATTCTGTATTTTATTCCCACGCATTTTTGTTGACATCATTTTTTCCAAAACATATAACATGTTAGCACATATTAATAAATTATTGTAAATAGAGATTTGATATCGGTTTTATTTAACGCAACCTGCCAAACTAGAGTAACTTCTTGACAAATATTTCAGCAATTAAAGCAAAGAATCAATGAGAATCTGAATTACTTTGTTGTCCATTTACCAAAACGGTTTGGATCCGTCTCAATGAGGTCGAAAGGAGGCTCTCCTTTTACTATCCAATCAGCCAAATATTTTCCTGCTCCACCAGAATGAATGATTCCATAACTGAAAAAAATAAAAAACAAGCAAATCATAACAGAAAATAAGTTCTTCTATTGCTTCAATAAATTACTTCCCTCAATATAATAAATACAATACTTAATAAAGCAGCTTTGCTCGTGAGTTTTAGGGAATGATCCAAAGAGTATTCAATGGGAACAATGGTGGATTGAATCCTAGGATTGGGGACTGCTTGGTGGTAAAAAAATTTAGTAAAATTTAGCCAAACTAGCAACTCTACTACTCTTCAGGTAACCCGACTAATAAAAGCAGAGTTCGAACACTATTTATTTCCTTTTACGCTTGACTGTCTATATTTGTTATTGCACTTCGCTGGAGCCCAGGAAATTTGAAAACTTACTATTTTGAAAAATCTACGGCTAGCTGAAAAAAAAAAAAAAAAAAAAAAAGGGGGGGGGGAAATCAGCATAAAAAGTGAGATAGCTCAAGAAAATGATCCTGGTTTGAAAACAAAAAGTTGTGCATCGAGAGATTTGTTAGGTAAACGTGGTCGGCAGTCAGACATCTGTTACGAAATCACACTGCCTTGGCAGGAAATCATCTTCATCACTATCTAGCCTAACACATAGGCGACGTCGGAGGAAGTATTCTTTGAATCCGAGAGTTCCTCCACGCGATCGTCACATTTTACCCAACGATGGATATTGACGGCCCTTCATAAGGTAAGAGATTTTTTCCCGTTCCTTTCTTTTTAATGCGTTTCACTACTATTTATATAATCCATCTCCTTAAGACTGCAATGATTACAAAATTGTCGTTCCAACAACATGTTATCTTGTTTCTTGTTTAAGGTACCTTATTCCATGTTAACAAAGGACCTTATCTGAATAAGAGAAGATGAACGAAACCTCAAGTGGCCATATTACTCTCAGGTATCTTATTCCATGTTAAACAAGAGCATTATCTGAATAAGGGTAAATCAAAGGAACTTCAAGCGGCCGTATTACCCTCAGTTGTTTTATTCCATGTTAACCGAGGCCATTATCCGAATAAGGGTACAAGAGTGGAGCCTCAAGTGACCGTATTATTCTCAGATATTTTATTCCATATTAGCCAAGAACATTATCCGAATAAGGGAAGATGAACGGAACCTCAAGTGGCCATATTACTATGTCTTATTTCATGTTAACTGAGGCCATTATCCGAATAAGGGAAAATGAGTGGAACCTCAAGTCGTCATATTTTTCTCATGTATCTTATTCCATATTAACCAAGAGCTTTATCCGAATAAGGGAAGATGAGCGGAATCTCAAGTGGTTGTGTTGCCCTCAGATATCTTATTCCATGTTAACCGAGGCCATTATCTGAAAACGGGAAAATGAGTGGAATCTCTAAATTGAAGTAACAACATACCCAAAGCCTACTGCCATCCACATGTTGGGCAGGTCATGGTAAGGTCCAAGCAGAGGAAGCAGGTCGGGGGTGTACATGATGGGCCCATTGACCACGGTGTGCAAGTCCACGTCTCGCAACGCGGGCACCAGAGACATCGCAGCATCCAGGTGAGAAGTCAGCCTATCCAGATCGGGTTGAAATAATTCCTTGCCGAATCCTGCAAACGGAGAATATCGTAAGCCATTACAAGTAAAGATTGCAATACCGGTAAGTTACGAATTTTAGGCTCAAATGTTACCGAAATTCTACATTGTTTTTACCAATTTTATCCTGTAAATTATATTCATAACTATAATACCAGTGGGTATCTTTAAGCTTCAGTTATTACTTAAAAATAACGGAGATATCAGGATGAAATGTATTTCGCATATCAATGCATCCTTATGTATATAATATTGTAAATGACAGCTATTCGTTTTTATTTGTTTGGTTTCGGGAAGCCATAGATTGAAGTCACCCATAGTGTGGAGAAGGTAGGAATCGGGATTTGCTGAGGCCAAGAAACGTTGGGAGAAAAAAATCTATAACTCTATATAGTCCCTATATAGAGAGCAGTATAATAAATAAGAACTAAGTTTCTCATTTTTCAGAAATTATTAAAACTTTACGATGTCCCGGAATAATAATGAAAACTTTATGATATTGCAGGGACTTTAATCTACGCTTCCTGAAACCAAACAAATCAGCATGAATAGCTGTCACTTAAAACATGATACACATAAGGATAAATCAATATGTAGAATAACTTTTATCTTTATGTATCTCAGTTAATTTTTAGTAATAATTAAAACTGTACGATACACTCTCATATAATACTCTTATTTGAATTTATTTGCAGCCGTGACTGCATTGAACAATAGTAAAGATCATACGAAACTGAACGCATGAATGTTAGAAAAGGTGCAGTTGTAATTACACTGAGCGTGTGATGCGAGGTAGAGGCTGGCATAAGCTGAGTTCTTACAACAATTAAATAATTTAAAACTGTATTTATTGATCAAAACAAGCACAATAACATATTTATGGTAACTCGTCTTTGGCACGCACGCACACACACTCTCATACACATACACACACACTCATACACATACACACACACACTCTCATACACATACACACAAATTAAATATTAATAGAATTTTTGAAAAAGTACTGGAATGTTCTTAACAGTAAAATTTGTTTTCATATCATCTGCCACCGAATTCAATAATAAAATAAAATGTTTTTTTATACTCACTGTAAAAAAAAAGTTACACCTAGAAGGAATCAAGTTAATTATGAAATTGATAAATACAAATTAAGAAATTGTTTCGTTTCTGTTAGGTATGCAAGTGACTATAAAGTATGAATGACGTTGACGGAAGGCAGCAAATACCTGACTTTGTATGATACTAAGGATCCTTTAAAAGCTTCTCCCAAAGCGTAATTTTGATCCTAACTAGTGTGTTTAGGTTCATTTCATCGCTTTGAAGTTAAAAATGACTCAGAGAAGAAAACGACAACGATTTGAACCAGTTGGAAGCCTTTGTGAAAGGTTTCATTGTAGAACCAAATGAAGGGGGATGGTCATTCTGTCGGATTGTCCATCATATCGGTCGCGGAGATGTTACAGTTTCATGGTGTTGACAAAATTGGGTACAAGGAAGTTATCGCTCATAACAAGTAGGCTCAGAGACTACAAGTAGGGAAGATCACAGAAATGTCCAGAACGTGCGAAGAACACCCACTGCTACAATTCTGAATAGTGATGCCCTTTCTGCATCATCCTTTAAGTGTCAATACTATTAGTAGTCGGCTACATGCTTTTGGATTACTTTCTTGGAGACCATTGCGGAGATCTCCCCGAACACCACAGCAACGTTGCCAGAGACTGCAATGGTGTCACGAAAGAGCGTTATGGAGCAATGCGGAATGGCAGCGAGCCAACTTTAGCTATGAATTTCGCTTTGTCTTGGTGAGCTATCAAATGAGAAATGAGAACCAGATTGTGGTCGGCGAATCGCTACCATGGACATTTCTGATAGATAGCCGACTTTCTCTCCCTCCCCTAGTGCAAAGGTGCGTGAGTTTTAACATGCATTGAATTCTTAGTAATATCGGAATCCTAGCACAATAAATTAATAGTTTGTCAGAAATTATGACTCTTTATTTTGCTCAGATATTAATTTCCTTGATCGTTACAACTCTCTCATAATGCAGCATTACCACTAGGCGATCACCTATTCTTAAATTCAAAATTATTTATGCTAAATTATAACTTTATTAGATAAAGAAAACGAGTAGTATTGAATTCAACTTTTTCACTTATTGACACTAGCTGGCGACTAGCAGCTTCTGCAGGCAGGTAAA
Organism: Nephila pilipes; assembly: GCA_019974015.1. Taxonomy (NCBI): domain Eukaryota; kingdom Metazoa; phylum Arthropoda; class Arachnida; order Araneae; family Nephilidae; genus Nephila; species Nephila pilipes. The sequence goes on along the minus strand of BMAW01053160.1, from coordinate 303,229 downwards.
AAATTTTAGCAAAAGCTGTAGAATCACATGCATTAGTTCACCGAATCACGTCTCCACAGCTATAGCAAAAAACATGCGACCCAGAAAAATTAAGGTCGCTTATTTTTTTTAACGAAGTAGCACATCTTTTATTCTTGCAACCCTTCCTGCAACCCTATTGTACCGTTTGAAGATAATTTATTGTTAATCAGACAAATAGGTAAATTCTGATTTTTAAATTTAAAATATTTAATGTGACTATGTACAGCGATTATACAAAAATATGTGACAGGAGATACCAAGACGTCCGTCTGGACCGGGAACCAAGCAGAGACAGACGCTCTTTTAGGGCCATCGACCTCCAACGGTTTCTTGTCGGCGAATTCCCCCAATCGTCACAAGCTGCCGAAATAGCCACGATCACCCTTCTGCTTACATCTCGGGGATCAGGTGTCGCTCGGGCAGTCCAGATGCAGGAGTGTCAAAGTTGGTAGCTCGACCAACAAACATTGAAGAAGGCCGAGGAAAGTGGATAAGCCACAGACGTTACAGCTTCCTCCCCCCTTCGAAAAACTTTTCTCTGGAGAAAAGTTAATGTTCTTAAAATGTTATGAAGGAATCCGTCCAAAGATAAGATGACACTTAGAAGATTCATATTATTTCACACACAAGTACTACAATATCTCCTGAGTTGTAACAACATTAAACTCAAAAATTTTGATTAAATTTGAAACTCAAAAATTTGAATAATTAGCTTTAATAAGTGAGTGTTCTTGCTAGGGAACTTACAAACATCAACAATAAGAAAATTAACACATTATATTGAATGATAATTTAAAAAAATATGATTCCAAATATCAATAATAATAATAGAAGCACATTAAAACACATATAATGCCAGATATGCATATTAAATGAAAAATTCTAACAAACAGTTCATTTCGATACTTCAAATACAATAATTCACATGGAACTAATCCAACCATGCTTATTCTAATCAAAAAGTTAACCAAACATATTTCTTTCAGGGTTTTTTTTTTTTGAAAATCAAGTTCTCTCTACTCAAAAAGTTAATCCAACATATTCATTTCAACCTTTCTAATGGGTTACCTTTGTAAGCCCTAATATCCATTTTAAGTAGCTCTTTTATTGTTATTTTTTTTTAAACCTTCGAGAGAATAACATATATCAAAAATCAGATTCGAACACACACAGATTTTTTACTTCTTTAAGACTTCATTAATCCTTAGTTATCTTACAGTTTACAAAATTAATTTCTCTGATATACTAAAATACTAAAAAAAAAATATCAAAACACTTTAGTTCACAATACTACATCTTAACACCTTTTTAAAATGCTACATGTAAATTTTTCTTTTAAATTCACAAATCCATTATTCTAGAAAAATGTTCATATAAAATAACACTAAATACACAATTCATTACCCTAATAAAATTTCTTCAAAGCAAAGACAAACGCACATACATATGTATATTAAGCAACACTTCCGATTAAACTAACATGCACTGAAACCACATATCAAAGAGATAAATCTAATACATAATTCTTTTTTTTTTTTTAGCACACTCATATTTTTCACTACTCTATAAGGATCAATAAATTCTATTCCTCTAAAATAGATCTGCTGAGACTATCTGCATTTTTGTGGCTTTTACCTGAACGATGTACAATTTTGAAATTATATGGTTGTAATACCAAAGCCCATCTCATTAATCTAGGGTTTGTACTGGTGTTTTTATTTAACCAAACTAATGGATTATGATCGGTCATAACTAAAAATTTATTCCCATGTAAATAATAATGTAATTTCTTAATAGCTAAAATAATACTAGCACATTCTTTTTCAGTTGTACTATAGCGTTTCTCAACATCCGAAAATTTTTTACTTAAACAAATTATTGGATGTTCTTCATTTTTGTCATTTAACTGTGTCAAAATTACTCCCATTCCAACCAATGAAGCGTCAGTTTGTACAATAAATTCCCTTTCAAAATTTGGCGCGTATAAGACAGGTTTGTTTATCAATTTCTTTTTTAGTTCTTGAAATGCATTTTCACATTCAGTTGTCCAAACGATTTCCCCTTTCTTTGCTTTCCCCTTTAAAGCATTAGTCAACGGAGCTGCTACTAACCCCAGGAATGCCCTGATATCCGTTTTGGTTTTCGGGGTGGGAAAATCTATGACGCTTTGAACTTTGACCTGAGAGGGAGACCTGAGTCCCTCGCCTACTTTATGGCTTAAGTATGTAACAGAATTTTGAGCACATTTACATTTCGATGGTTTCCATCTAATGGGTTTATTGCTAATCATTTCATTTTCATATTCCGGTTTTTTATAATATAGTTTTAGCATGTTGATATGATAAATTGGGAATTTTTTTCGACTTACAGGAATTTCTACTAAGTAATTAATTTCCGAAATTTTACTTAAGGTTATTCCCGGACCTATCCACTGTTCTGCTAATTTATTTGGTCTAGAGGTCGCCAAAACAAAAACTAATTCTCCATCTTTGAATTCGCGCTTTACGGTCTTTTTATCGTACCATATTTTTTTCTTAACTTGCATCTCCTCCATTTTAGTTACAGCCACATCTTGACATCGTTTTAATCTATTAATTAACTTGAACGTGTATTCGGTTACAAGATCTTTCTCCTCATCTGGTTCATCTAGCTGTCTTCTTTTTCTGTTCTCTTTATTTCCTGTCTGTATTTTCCGTTGCACTTCTCTTTGCACTTTTTCTTTATCATTCGGTAGCATCGCTGGTGCTAATAACGCTTCTTCTTTTCCTCTGTTAACGACATTTTGTTCCCGTATGGCTTGCGTTAACCTTTCATTATGTTCCTGGATTCTAGATAATTTCTGTTCTTTATTCTTCGGTTCAGAATCAAACTTTTCCTGTTGAGACTGAAGTTGTCTTTCATCAACAATTTTCATTGCTTTTTCTTCAATACTGGTATCCTGTAACCCTATAGCTTCGGGTAATTTTTCATTCTCCTTCTGAATTTCGGTAAACTTCTCGTCCCTTTCTTTCAATTCAGATTCAAACTTTTCCTGCTGAGGCTGAAATCGTTTTTCATAGTACTCTTGGATTTTTCTTTGTTTTCTTCTATTGTTTTCAATTATTAATTTTTCTAATCTTAATTTTTCTAGTTCATACTTCATTTGGAGTTCCCTTTCTTTTAATTCATGTTCAGCTAATTGTAATCTTTGTTCCCTTTCTACCCCTTCTAACCTTAATTTTTCCGCTTTTTCCCATTCCTCTAATCTTAGTTTTTCCGCTTTGAGTGAATCCTCTTCCGCTTTTCTATTTGCAATAATAGTCTCAAACATGTTTTTTACGAATTCCTCATCATATCCTTCACAATCAGTGATAGCCACTTTTATTTGCAAAATTGTCATTTCTGACGTTACATTTATCTCTAATTCTTTTGCGATACTTATCATATCTTGCTTTTTCCCTTTTCCGAAAAAAGCCATTTTTTTTAAAAAACAATAACAGTATATATATATATATATATCAAGTACAAATACTACCAACAATTTTCTATTCTCTAGAAACAACACACAAAAAATGTTCCCATACAAGAATAAACACTGGAGTATCATAAAAAATTGTCTAAGAATTTTAAACCAAATTCTCCACTTAAATTGTAAAAACAACTCAAGAAATATAAAAGTACTCACCCCTTTTGAAGTACTCTTGCGACTTGATGCATTAAGGCCCCCGTCGACACGCCACCACGAATTTCCCCACCTAATGTTAATCCTATGGAGTTACGTACTTAAAGTCTCACATCTAGAATATTTATTTAAACTGCATGGAATAAAGTGCATTTTAAAGAGCATTAAAAAATGAAGGCTTCTATGGAGTTACTTTTTTTTCTGATTTTTTCAAGTATTTTTAAATTTTCATTAAAGATCTGAAAACTTGCATCCGACGCACTAAATTGATCATAAAAATACTTTGAATAATCAGGAAAAAAAAAAAAGTAATTCCACAGAAGCCTTCATTTTTTTACGCTCTTTCAAATGCATATTTTTTTAAAAAAATTTAATTTATTTCCCTGCTTGTAATTTGTTGAGTCAGCAAACTAAGCAGGGAAAGAGGGGAAAGCAATATTAAAAGTCCCGCCTCAATGCGCAAGGATACATGGTAAAGACACGTTGACAAAAGGAGATTTACAACCCTTCGGAGGGAAGTCAGCCGATTCTGGGAATTTCTTAGGATCCCCCCTAGTTGCGTAATATCCGTTGAAAGTTTGTCTAGCTTGCTATACAGATATCTATGTGGTATTTCACAGTGTTTAAAAAGTAAGCTTCATTCACGATTTCTTAAAAATATAAGTAATCCTTCGTTTTTTACGCTATTCTTACTGATTATTTTAAAAAAACAAACTATACAAATTACTTTATTAATTATTAAAATGAACAATAGATATTTTAGATACGCTATTTAGAGAGAGATAAAGAAGAATTTTTTTTTTTTAAATTGTTTTATAACTAAAGGAATATTGTTCAAATTTTTATGATAAAATTGAATGCACATCTACATTAATTATGTGCGTAACCATTTATTACTATTTTTTCAAAACTCCATTTGTAGGAATCAGATTAAAATATATCGAGTTTTTATGATTAAATGAAGAATACAAAGAAGATATTTATTGCATTAAATTTTTACTGGTTCTTATATATGTGAACAATTTTACATGGCTAGTACATTTCTCAAGAACGGAAACATTATTTTACTGCTTTGAAACAGCGTATGGAGTACCCGAATGGTTATGCTCGCTATTTTGTGGCTAGTGATGTTTTAATCGCAACGAGAGTTCGAGGCCTATTTTCCTAGAACCGCCACCGTGTTTCAAATTTAAAAAAACAATAAATAGCTCTCATGTTTCTTCCAATTGCGACACTA
>BMAW01053160.1:280698-298285 GCA_019974015.1 Nephila pilipes | reverse complement strand
GGTTACGTATTGCTGATTCCTTGCATGTGATACTAAGGATCCTTTAAAGCTTCTCCCAAGCGTAATTTTGATCCTAACTAGTGTGTTTGAGTTCAGTTCATCGCTTTGAAGTTAAAATGACTCAGAGAAGAAAACGACAACGATTTGAACCAGTTGGAAGCCTTTGTGAAAGGTTTCATTGTAGAACCAAATGAAGGGGATAGTCGGATTCCCATCATATCGCAGTCGGAGATGTTACAGTTTGCATGATGTTGACAAAATTAGTACAAGAGTTATCGTCATAACAAATAGGCTCAGAGACTACAAGAAGATAACAGAAATGTCCAGTACGTGCGAAGTGCACTGCTACAATTCTGAATAGTGATGCCCTTTCTGCATCATCCTTTAAGTGTCAATACTATTAGTAGTCGGCTCGCTTTTGGATTACTTTCTTGGAGACCATTGCGGAGATCTCCCCGAACCACAGCAACGTTGCAGAGACTGCAATGTGTACGAAGAGCGTTATGGAGCAATGCGGAATGGCAGAAGCCAACTTTAGCTATGAATTTCGCTTTGTCTTGGTGAAGCTAAATGAGAAATGAGAACCAGATTGTGGTCGGCGAATCGCTACCTGGACATTTCGATGGATAGCGACTTTCTCCCCTCCCTAGTGCAAAGGTGCGTGAGTTTTAACATGCATTGAATCTTAGTAATATCGGAATCCTAGCACAAAAATTAATAGTTTGTCAGAAATTATGACTCTTTATTTTGCTCAGATATTAATTTCTTGATCGTTACAACTCTCTCATAATGTAATCCACTGGCGATCACCTATTCTTAAATTCAAATTATTTATGCTAAATTATAACTTTATTAGATAAAGAAAACGAGTAGTATTGAATTCAACTTTTTCACTATTGACACTAGCTACACTAGCAGCTTCTGCAGGTGTAAAATTCTAGCAAAAAGCTGTAGAATCACATGCATTAGTGCACCGAATCACGTCTCCAAGCAAAAACAGCGACCAGAAAATTAATCGCTTATTTTTTTTAACAAAGTAGAACACATCTTTATTCTTCAACCCTTCCTCTGCAACCCTATGAATATCATGAACGAGCATACATCATATAGCACGAATCATTATTTTGAGTTCATCCTCCAATATCTGCATATGATCCTAATCTTAGCAGAAATACTCAGACCGTTTTTCTTAACAAAGGGGGGGGAGAGATCAGAGAATGATAAAAATTGTCTTCACCTGCTTGTCTTACAAACAGGACTGGTTTGCTTTGAATGATTTTATGCACAGGAAGGAAATGATGGTTCAAGGCGGATTTTCTAACAGTCTTCTTGGTGGACCATAAAAGAAACTTAGCATGTCGCTTGTGGCTCGCGGGCCACTATTTGCCCACCTCTGACTTAGCCGAATATATGAGGCGATGTCGGAAGAAGCATTGATAGAATCTGAAAGTTCCTTAGCACGTCGTCATTATTTATCTGCCGATGAATGCAGACGTCCTTTCTTAATAAGGTAAGTGATTTTGATATTCTTTTTTTAGAGTTTTCACACACACTTATTTTTATGCAATCCATTTATATATGTTTTTTTTTATATATTTTTTTATACCACTACAACAGCTTTTACAACAGTTTTTGACTAGATTTTGAAAATCTCACTAGGCAGCCACCAGTTCTATGATTTTTCTTTAATGTGCCGCAAATATTACTTTAAAGATTATTTTTTGAAAGCGTGCGGGGTATCTGCGACACAGCCAGAAAAGGATGAGATTTTAAGAAGTAACAAGGGAAGAAATGTGCCCTTTTCAATGACCGTTTAGTTGTAATACTGCGTGTAGTAAGAGAGAGAAAACTGTCGAATAAAGCCACCCCCAAAAATGTTCATAGAACTAAAGTTTTTTGACGTCACCTTTGGGCACAGCTTTGTGCCAGTTTTTCAAGACTTTCATTTTGTGCTTTTCTTCATAGGGTCCCACTAGAAGTCCTCCACGCTCAGTCCTCAGATAGCAAGAGCCTTCAAGGTCTCTTAAGACAGGGGGCTCCGTCTGGAAACAAACGTGAAATCAGTAATTTTTGTATGTGAAACATTTCACATTTAATAATTTATTATTGATTACGGTTATTCTTTATTCAATATGATTTTTTAAAAATAGTTTTCGACATAAGAGTTGATTTCGGTAATTTGTGGGATTTTTTTTACCCCTTGACGAAGATTGTTTGACCTTGACTGATTGAGGTAATTCGAACAATCTATCATTCGGTTCGTAAAAAACTTGACCGGTGGATCTTTTACACTGACTTTAACAACCGAATTAGAAAAGAACTCCTTGCTATATCAGGTGTTAGGCGCATTTTTTCGCGTCGTTGTCAATTTAAATTGAAGAAGAGAGCCGCCCTTAGCCACTTCCCAAACAGGAAAAATATCCTTTAATTGTTCTGTCCCCTTCTTTGCGATATTTTTAGAGTTGGTTGTTTTTGCAGCCACTACTGCAATTGATATACATTATCTGTGACACTGATTGTCGTTTGGATATTTTTCATTGGCGTCATTGGCATTCTCCATGAGGCAAGTTTTGTATCGAGATTTTTGCAACCAGTAGTTTGCGGCGACTCTCTTCTACAACAACGTTGGAAGTTAAAAGGCATTTCTTAACCAGCCAGAAAAGATATCTTTTCAGCCCGGTTGGTAAGAGCATGAAAAAAAAAAAGCGACCAGTCAACTTTCCTTTGGACCCACTGGACCAGGGTTCGAAACAACGCTGCGGCACTCAAGGTCATCAACTCTCTCCCCCTCCTCGGTGTCGGAAAAACCATAGGCCACAGAAAGTTCTTGGCTGAGCTGCCATCTTGTGCTCAAGTTTGTAGGAGATGCTTTTCGCCACTTTGAGGGATTGTTTTTCGCCCCTTGGGGGAAGTTGATTGACTTTGAGTGATGGGTAATATATAAAACCTTCCACTTCGGATCCGAAGGATTCCCGTCCAAAGTGCCTTTTGTAAACCACCGACAGAAAGGCATGGAATTCCTCAGTTATTAGAGGCTTCTAATTCCTGTCGTTGTTTGAGACGATTTGAGGAAGTTTTCTTGAATAAAATATTTTTTATTTCATATTCTAAAGCACGGATCAGTCAACTTTTTATAGAAAGGACTAGATTGTAAATATTTTAGACTCGGCGTACCAACTTGAAGATATGCTAACAATTATACACGTAGAGTAACAAATAAAATATAGCTTCAATTTTTATATGAGGAAGCGAAATTTATACATAATATTTGTCTATACAAATTGAAACAAAACAGGAATATAATATTTCTATTTATTAATAAATGTTTCATAGAATTGCTTAAATTTCGTACTATTGCAATGAATATAATTATTATTATTATTATTATTTGAGATATTTCATCACAGAGAAGTTCCAAATGAGTGCTTGCTGTCAGAAAAGTCGTAAATAAATGGTCATCTGTTAATGACTTGTATTGCAATTTTATGTACTCAAAAATGCCAAAATGTCATTTTGCATGAGTAAGTATTCCAAAATACCGATATAAATCCACAAGCGTATGATTTTAATTCCATGTATTTATATACAGAAAGATATTTATAGAATTAGGTTAGTTCCATTTCTTTCAACAACATATTTTGCATATTATCATCTTGTTGATATATCACAAAGTATTGAAAGTCTGGTGGATGCTCCTCCAGATCGATGGATTTTGAAACATTGAAATGCCTTTAGTATATGACAGCTGCAATTAGCAAATACTGGTTAGGCAGGGAATTCTTTTTAGACTCGATTGTCTTTCGGGGTTGGACGAAACACCGGGAATGTTATTCTACCCCTTGAGAAAGTACTCCTTGAACAGTGAAGAGTTGACCTTGAAGTGGCAGCGTTGTTTCGAACCCTGGACCAATGGGTCCAAAGAATGCGCTCCTATCAACTGGGCTGAAAAGACTTCTCTAAGGTGTCTTAACTTCTGGTGCTGTTGTAGAAGAGAGTCGCTGCATACTCCCCCTCCAGTATCACCGTGATGATACGAAGAGAAACATTGGTTTGTACAGAATGTTTCTTTGATTTCTTTTCAGCCATTACTGCAATTGATATGCATTCCCTCCCTGTTGAATTGAGTTTTGCTTGGGACAGTTTCCATTTGAGTCATCTACTGTCTCATATTGAGTAGCGGGTCTCGTCGAAACGTGCGCCAGAGCCAGAATATCACTAGTCATGATTTATGTGAGATTGTCTTTAATCAGATTATTAGAGGCAAGTGTTTTGCGTCGGAGGCATATGCAACCAGTAGTTATATGTTGTGCTACCATCTAGTGATCATGTCCGGGTCACCACTTCGGCGTTGGATGAAACATCGGGGGATGTTGTTCTAACCCGTACGCTGTAGAGAGAGAGAGAGAGTTGACCTTGATGCGGCAGCATTGGACCAATGGGCTCAAAGAATACGCTCCTACCAACTAGGCTGAAAAGATGTCTCATCTGGCTAGTTAAGTAAGGCGTTTTAACTTCTGGCGCTGTTGTAGAAGAGAGTCGCTGCAGTCTAATACGTACAAAAGACACACTGAATAAATTTTCTCCAGATCTGAAGATGAAGGGGTCATTTCGTTGCTTAAGGTCAAACAACCTCCCCACCACCTCAGACACAGGATGTCGGTAACTTAAAAAGCGAAAAAACATCTCCACTAAGAGGGTGATCCAAGATTTCAGCACCAGATGGAAGAACAACCTAGAGCTACTAGTTGCATATACACTGATGCAAAATTTGTCTCAATGTTTACCTAAGACAGTCATTCATGAATCATGATTTGTGGTATAACCAATAATGGTGCATACATCAAATAGAATCATCATCTCAACTTAAGACTTTCAATTAAATCAACGGAAAACGTTCCAAACGACATTCAATACAATGAGACATGTATGTCAATTTCAGTAATGGCTAGAAAAACATCTTTTCTAAATATCATTTAGAAAGTCTTCTAACAGTTAAAAAAGACTTTCCTCTGTAATATAGGATATATGGCGGCTCTTTTCCAAAAGTCTCATTTAAAAATAATACGCGTAAAAAGCACCTAATAACTGTATGGTGCACAGTGTATGGGTGCGATTTATTCATGTACTAGTCAAAAAAATATTGGGAATAAAGGAATAAAGTACCAATACCTGCTTCTAATATTGACTGATCTTTCTTGAAAGACATTTAGAACTATTTACTGTAATATGTTTTCCATGATTTTTAACAATTTTCAAGCTTCTCTGATCCTTCTTGCGAGTATTGACTAGGTTGTAGTTAGTCCTCAAAGCCTCTTTACAGTTGATCCACAACACCTCTTTGAAGTTAATTTTTACGTCCCCTTGCAGTTGGTCCTCAATATCCTCTTCCGTTTGGTCCTTAAAGCCCCGTTCCAGTTGGTTATAAACTCTTCCTGTGGAAGGTTCTCAACGATACCTTGCATTTGGTCCTCTATATTTCCTTCCAATTGATCCTCAAAGCTCCCTTGCAGTTGTACCCCTTAAATTAGCCCTGATCTGAAACAGTCTCTTAAATCTCTTAAACGTCATCCGGTGGGCGATATCGACCCCTTTAGAAACCTCTAGTAAACGACGTCATTTTTCACAGCAATGATGTGTGCATGTTTACGATACCACATATATGACTAAAATGTTTGTTATTCGAGTTAGTAGATAACAATCTTTAAAAAATCATTTTACGTTACATTAATTTTCCTTTCCCAACGATTTGTAATAAAGTCCTTGATTTTTTTGCAGAGCACTTGAAATGACAATACGTAGCACTAGTGTTCCGCGGACCAAAAACCAAGAATTACTGATCTGTAGGATAGAAGGTAGAATATTCAGAATATACTTCTCTCTATACAACGAGCATTGTAAAATTTTAATTCCTATGAAGGAATAAACTAGATACCTGGATAACAGTTATTCTGTCTAGTAATGGGTCTTTATGTACATAATGTTGTCAGTGTTAGCTATTCATGCTGACCAGTTTGATTTCAGGAAGCCGTAGATTGAAGAACCCCGCTGTATGGAGAAAATAGAGTTCAGTTTCTCCTGAGAGAGTTCAGTTTCTCCTAGAGTTCAGTTTCTCGGTCAAGGAACAGAACAAGAATAGTATAAATCTAATAAATTTGGACGGTGATTGTGTTCAGAATAAGAATAAATTAAAAATATTAAGCTTCTATTTCGATTCTTCTTTTAAAAACTGTACAATATTCTGGAATAATAATTAAAACTTTACAATATCCCAAGATAATTATTGAAACTTTACGCTATGTATTCCGGGTTAATAATGAAAACTTTATAATACTGATTGTGACTTCCATCTATGGCTCCCAGAAACCAATCTAATTAACATAAGTAGTTGTCACTTACAAAATTATGTGCATAAGGATTCATTAATAGGGATAATAAATTTTATTCAGTTATACTCGGTTATTTCTTATTAATAATCAAACCTGAACGGTATATTTAGAACAATATTAATGTTGGAAAATTCATCTATTCTAAAAGATGTTCGGTACTACCCTTTAACTTTACTGGAAGACAGTTTTTTTACTAAGTCTTTTTTTCTTTCAAGAATAAAATGCCAAATAAAGTTAAAAGAATTCCGGAAGTCTGTTACTCTTCCTCTGTGAAAACGATAATTAGTGGGAAATTACTTACGCTCAGTTCCTGAATTTTCTTGATGGGTTTGGTAATGATGTACTGGTGTTCCACCGGCACGAGAGGAAGTTCCGTTTGGGTTAGTCGGCCGATTTCATGGGCCCAAAAACCTTAAGAACGAAAAACACTAATCAATATTTAAGTTTTATAAGTGTATATGGAATACAATTTCAAGCCATTAGAAATCATTCTATATCAAGAATCTGCCGATAGCGGGAATTTTTTAGATTTTCTTCGGTTGTGTGATTTTAAAGAATAGGATTCAAACTTTTCGACCTTATTTTCTAGTTGAGGAAATCCTTCAATATTAATATAAATTACTACGGATATAACACACATAATTATTCAGTAGACAGAGTTCTTAGAACTTTGAAACTTGTACAAAATCACAATTTTTTGCTTTCATGCAAAATTGATTTTTTATTGTCTACCTTAAAGTATAAGAGACGAAATATTTGAATACTTTTTTATTGGAAAAAATTCATTAATTCAAGCAGAATTGAGTATCTTAAAAATATACGCTTTTGTCAATAAGAACTGAATAGAAAATACAGTTTTGCATTATTTATTAATCAAATCTTTAAAATTTCAAATTACTTTTTAATTATTGACGTTTTCTGGCTGTATGCAACAGATGGCGCCAGGATATTTTGTTTCCTAAAAACGTACTGTTAGCAACGAATGCTTATTTTTTGCAAACATTTACTATTTCTTTCGAAATGGAAATTGCCTAATGAAATTATTGCTGTTTGTAAATTGTGACAAATGATGAACAATGTAAAAAGACTTATGATACGCGGTCAAGGAGGCCATCGCACCGACTGTCCCTCACCACTGCACACCGCTAGGCACATTTGAAGGGATGCCGAGCATAATCGACATCGAATCTCATGGTTTGGAATAGAATTGTTTTCACTCCCACTTCCAATTGAGCCCCGATGACCGGCGAAGACATGTCTGCCTACATCCAGGACGCAGATGGAATACTCACCTAACTGTTGTCCGCCCCACAGCGCGGCAACTAGGAGATTTTGTATGGGATGCCATTTCGTTTGACAGTTGGACTCCTTTGGTGGTCATCTGTCACACTCTTATAGTATGGAGATAAGTCGACGAGATTCTATACCTCGAAGTGTTGCCCTTCCTTCCATGGATCCATGGACTTACATTTTAGCAGGCTAATGCCTGATAGTATACGGCACACCTTTTTATTGTTTTTCTTGTGCTTTTCTAATAATTCTCCTACCAGCTTCAGCGCCAGATCTTTCTTCAATATAGAACGTTTGGGTTCATATGAGCAGGCGTCTACCATCGTTCTTGGATCACGACGATCTAATTCGTCAATTAATGGACCTAACTTGCATGCATTAAATCACAGGAGGGCGTATGGTAAGCATAATCGCAGGAGGATATGTGCGATTCAATCACCAGCTGGATAACAACTTGCACCAGGGTCAGCGATGGACCAATGGGTTATTGATTGATTTTTTTTTTTTTTTTGCTTTTCTATATATAGATATATTTCCTGAATAAAATTTTCAATTCTAATTTTTCCGTTAGCGTTTTGTTTTCAATATAACCACATCACATCTACCGATCTTGCTGTCTCGCCTTTAATGTTATAGAGTATAAATAATAATAATAATAAATGGATGGTACAGTTCTGTGTGATGTTAAGCTGTTGATGATCTTTGGGTAATTTGAATCGCATACATTTACAATTACTCGCCAATCAAACAAAACGTGATTAAGTAAATTAGATGAAGATAAGAAGTGTAGTGAACTGAACTAGTGATATACCAGCGGTACTGCGTTGATGGTTATTTGGAGTACTACAGTTTTACGACTCTTAATACACTATCGGAACAGGAAATTGAAAAGAGTTCATTTCATCTGCGGTGACCACACTTAACAAGCTCATTAGAGGTCTCCTTCACACCTGGAAAAGACTCTCATTAAAGGCAGCTGTGAAAAATCAAGTAGCATTTCTGTTTCCCTTCAACTTTGACATTATAAAAAAAAGTCTGATCTTTCGTGAACCAGAAACACCCTCACTAGATGCTACAATCTCGCAGATGCCATTTCCTGTCCCATTTGGTATGTTTAGTGACATACCTCAGTTAATTAATTCAGCTACCCAACCAAAATAAATAATTATGGCCCGTAATTTTGGAAGAGGCATGGCCAATTTCATTCCACACAAAATGTCCGAAGATAAAGGACATCTGATATCTACTAAACATTCGACTAGTGATGTGATTGTGATTATATATTAACGTCGTTCTGAGAAGCAACACGGGTGCTATTGACGATGGACCTTGCAATTTTGAGTATCTGTCAAGTGACGAAGACAACACTTGAGCTTGCACCCCCTCTCCTAACTTCTACACCACACCAACGGAAGGACTTTGAGTCTCAACTGATTTAACGTGCATCAGCCCCGTCAACAGAGCGGGTTTTTAAATGCATCAAGGCTCGAACTCATGACTCGACTAAAACTGCCGGCCATGAGTCTGCGACCATGACCATTAGGTTACCACGGCCACAAATTTTCGACTAGAGCGTTATGTCTGAAGACACAGCATCGACTTTTCTAGCGTGCAACTAGCCCCCAAAAATGTCATATTTGAATAAAAAATGTGAATGCGATAAAAAAAAAAGCATTTTATCTGATTGTAAATATAAACTTTAATATTTATTTTAAATTTTAAAAAAAGTGTAAATAGTACTCTCTAAGTATCCTATCATTTAATGCAATCTACGAAACTTTGCAGCCAAACATCTCATGTCCAGAGCAATATTGAATTTTAGAGTTACAAATTTTTTTTAAAATCACTATATAAGGCTAAAATTAAAACGATAGAAGCAAAAACTATTTAGCCTCAAATATTGATTTTTCGAGATATTTATTGAGGGTGTTTGAGTTCAACCGACGAAACAAAGAACAATTTTTAAGTTTCAAGTTGGGAAAGATATCTGAATTAAAATTTATTAATTAATGGCTTTTAAATTTAGAATTATATTTATGAAGCATGTGATTATTTTCGAAAATATTTAGTTTGTGAGTGTTATCATTAGGATAATTTTGATAAAATGATTTTGAATTTCGTTAAATGCATCGAAGCTGTTAAAACCAATCTAATTAATCCCATTAGAATAATAATTTTGGATTTTGTTTTAAGTAGCACATACACATTGGCTGAAACTTCTACATAGTCTCTAACCGCTTAAGCCTTGGAGCGATTGTAAAATCTTATTTTATTGGCGCTGCTTAGGCGATTTTGAAAATCGTACCAAAGTGACGCCAAACACGAAGTGTTCCTACTCGTAGACATTTCAATTGGGGAACAAGATGTCGTATTGTCGATAAGACAATTTTGTTATTTTTGCGATTATAATGAAAAAACGTAAAAATGCATTGCCTTGAAAAAAGAAAGGTAACTAAAAAAAACCGGGAAAAATTCCCTGAACTGAATCTGAAGAGATGCCTGCATCCATCGGCAGGAAAATGGTTGCTCACCATGTTTACCTAGCAAATCTCTCGATATTCAACTTACAGTTTTCAAACCGATTTAATTCGAATTTCTAACAATTTTTTAAGTAGATTTTCTTCTTCCTTTTCTGAAGTTTTGTAACTTTTCAATCGCAAAGAAAACGTGTAAATATGAATTGTATGAAAAACACAGAAAACGACTACAAAAAGAACGGGAAAACAAAAAAAATCATCGACCTTATTCTGTAGGCTGCAAAACGGTTGCCCACCACGCTTACCAAACAGAATTCACTCGAATTTTTAATACTTTTTATGCTGATTTTCTTCTTTTCGAAGTCCTCCCGATGGCTTGGTGTGGAAATTAGGAGAGGGAGGGTGCCAGCTCAGGTGTCGTCCTCGTCACTTGACCGAGGTTCAAAATTACGAGGTCCGTCGCCAATAGCCCTCGTGTTGCTTCTAGTGCGACTTTAATAAAAAACTAAACTAAAAAAAAACTAATCTAAATTCTTCTTTTCGACAAAACGATCGATTTTAACGTTTTTAACGAACGATTTATTTGCGAAATTCGCGGTATTCAGTGATATGCCAATTCGGATTCAGTTTAGAGTGAAAAATAAAATAACGTTGGAAATATTATCAAGCGCATAGGCTGCGTAGCAGCCTTTAAGTACGGCTCAAAATGATGTTGTAATTCGCTTGTCAATGGATGGAATTTTGACATTCAGTAAGCGATGTCAGTGGGAGATCTCTGATTAGCTGCTGAAAGACGGCTGGAAAGTTTGGTCATTGTCAGGATAGCACAGTTGGTTGTAAGGTGCTGAAAGGCTACGTTGTGATTAGTTGTCAGGACATGGATTGGAGTTGCTCTATTGGCTGCTCAGGATGGGGTGGAAAGGGTTGGAGGTGGTGTTTTGTTTGTATGGTTGTATACGGCGAGGTTTGAGGGAAAAAGTTAAAAATAATTTATTTATTAGTTTTAAATTAAGAAATTTAATAGAAAAAATTAAGAAATTTCAAGGGGGATGTATGAATTAAGTAGTGCTTTTCTAGGTTTTTTTTAAAATCAGATCTTGTATAATTTTCTAAAATAATTATATGTGAAAGAAGTAACAGAAATTCGCCTTTCTTTTAACAGTTTAGAAAGTTTAGGGTTGCTAGAAAATAGATAACCATAAAAAAGATTTCCATCCTGGCGTTAAACAGCCAAAACATTTCACGTCGTCAAGCGGCGTCCATAAAATAAGATCCAACCGAGCAATTTTGATTGACAGTTAGGAATTGAAATTACATGGATTCGGAGTTTAGAGTCCTTGAATTCAAGTGATGATTACCTGAGGCATTAATGACTCTCTTGGTCGTAATGGTACCCTGGGGAGTCTCCACTTCCCAAAGGCCGTCCTCTCTGGGCTTTAGACCTACCACAGGGCAGCCAAGCATAATGTTGGCGCCATATTTCCTGGCACCAGCGGCGTAGGCCATGGTGAGGGAGTAGGGATCGATGTGTCCATCGTAAGGAGTGTACAGACCGCCTAGTATCTGAGAAAAAAAATCGGAATAAATGTATTTATTAGCCACCTAAGGAGCTATTGTTTTAGGTGGATCACTTATGGCGTACAAGATCCCTTTTCAATTGCTTATCACTTTCTTCAATTTTAATTACATTTAGTTTAGGTATATTCAGTTTAATTATATTATCGTTTGCTTTAATTTTAATTACATTTAGCTTAAATCTATTCAATTTAATAATTTATAGTTTCTTTAAATTTTGATATCGGAAAAGTTTACTATTGTCTATTTCTCGATATTTCATCGTTTAATTTAATTCTTATATTTAAATGAGTAATTTAATAATAATTATAAAAAAAGCGAACCTTAAGTGGCTAAATCTGTTCTTCGCAAAACTGCATATAACTTTTATTCTTTTATTATTAAATTCAGTTTCGTAAATTTTAGTTTCTCCTGAATAATCACACATTTGTAAAAAGAAACAGCGCCCTGGCGAAAATAACACAGCACTGATACTGTTTGGATGATTCTTGGAATAACAGGTAATTGCAAGTAATTGCCGATAATGTGTATATCCCTAGGTAAAGAATGGAAAAGTCTTATTCTCTTGGTGATTCCGCACTTAAGCGGAACAGTCAAGTAATCTACAGATTAATTAGGTAATATGTACATTAAAGGCTTTCGAACTTTAACGGTCACATCTGTCCTTTTAATAAAATAAAACACTTGTATTTAATCAAATTACGTACGACAGTTATTATTATACTGCAGTGAAACCATGCTTAACATAATTTGCTTTAAAATCTTACTCAATGCAAAACAATTTTTTCCCGGATAAATTAATGCAAAATACGAAAATACATCACATTCTAGAAAAAAATGTTAAAAAAATTTAATGCATAACATTTATTCAACGAAATTATATTCATTGTTAAGCAGCGTGAATGGTTTTCTTCTTTTCATCGGGAATGCGAATTCGATTTGAAGGGGAGGGAAATTGAATTAATTAGTTTTTTTTTATTTAAGAGACATAACTAATTCTTTTTTAATTGAAAGCTGTCTAGAAACATTTGTTTTTGTTCACGCTTCAAGATTTGGTGAAAATTTGACATAGCAATGCCATTCAATAAATCTGCAGCACGCATAGCCACTGCTTTATTAAGGTAATACTTCTCAACGTATGGTACAGCAATTTCATCTCCTTTTAACACATTTCTCTCATTATGCCAGAAGATCTTTGCTTTGCTGTTACCCCCTTCTCTTTTGACAAACTCTCCTACAAAACTTCTCGTCGTGAAATACTATGCAATTCTATATGTCTTCGGTGGGTAGCTCTTGGTTTTGCTCTTTCTTAAGCTCATCAGTATCATTGTTATCCACCTCCTGTTCTATAATTTTGGCCAAAGAGCATAATTTATCATGAATCAATTCTTCAATTCAGATATAAAATGGAATTCTTACATAAGGCCCCAAGATCATTTGAGCAACTGTACATCTGTATCCAGATTTAGAATGCATTCATACAAAAATTGATATCAATGATTCATTTAACTTCATACCTCCGTTTTGCTCTTTTTTTGTAATGAATATCAAGACATCTAAACTTAACAATACAACATTTTCAGAAGCACTGATAGCTTTTCATTTAACATTATTTCTAATGTCTAATAGACATTAAAACTCTGTACGAGTTTTTGTTTCATTTCTTTTGAGAGATTTCAGAGTTTCGTTCTGAGCTTGATATAAACATTGCGAAACAGCATGGAAAATATTTCTGCCGCCATATGCACACATGCGCAGAGGAGCTACAACACTCCGCCAGCGTTCCGAACACAATTTCTTTAATCAAAGGAAATGAACACAAGCTTGGAAAAATTTGTAGCCACAAGTGCTACAGGGACGAGTGTTAAGCACTGACTGATGTAGCAGGTGCATACTCCGAACTTCCCTTCTCCTTGTCGCTCGTTAAGTGAGATTGGGTTTTTTCTTGCAATTTAATATGCTCGTGATGAGAGGTATTGGATAAGCAAGGATCCACTGTAACTACAAAGATTGTTTTTTTTTTTCTACTTCCGATCAAGCTCCTATACAGCCAGATAATTGGTAGGACGTGGGAATACACTGTGGGCGACTCCGCAACTCTCTAACTATAACTTCTGCTATTCTCGAAGCTATGTCGCCATTTTAAGCTGAGGTGTAGGCTCGTAAACATGGTTGGTACAATTGATGCTTCCTAAAATCTGCTAGTTGCTTAGTGTTATTCGATTTTTTTAAAAAATAAATGAGAATAATCTCACCGAAATTGTCATCAGAAATTCACCGAAGAATGGGCTGAGTATTTGGTAAAAGATTTATGAGTGATGGGACGTGTTTGAATGGAGCATAATGCTTCCGTTACCCAACAGCTTCTGGAGCAGTTTAAATGGAATGTGTTTGATCATCCAGCATATAGTTGGTCCGTACTATACGCCGTATGATCGAACGCATCCTATTGAAATAACTGATTTAGCAACGAGATATTTTCATCGCTTCCTTGAATGGAAGAACTGGTTAATGTCAAAGCAACCAGACCAATGAGGAACTATAAAATGAATTGCAGGTCCATCTAACGTTACTGACAGCAACATTCTTCGAAGAGGGCATCGGAAAGCTCATCCATCGATATGAAAAATGCCTGAATTTTCTTAGTAATTATCTTGAAAAGTAGCTATTAAAAAGTAAATAATTTTCTGCGCAGGTTTTGGAAATCAGTCTTGGCAGAGATTGGAGTATCAAAGGCATTTTATAAATGCCTCATTCATTTTAATAACAATGCATTACACTGAACTTGAATACGACTGCGTTGTTAGATTTCCTTTACTATCAAAATAGTAAATTTAGTTTTGCGATGGGTGAGTTTTGAAAAAAGTTTTAATATAATAGGTATTAAAATTAGAAAAAAAAACTAGTTCTTTAAATTTTCTTGTTTCGTGGAATTCTAAAAACTAAAATTAAGTATGTACTTACACCCTGCATATTCAATAAAGGAAACAGCTTGTGGATTTCGTCGGGATCGATTATCTTTTGAGGGGCTTGCTGCCACCCTTGTCTCTGCATCTGATATTTGAATTCCAACATGCGTTCAGGTGTGTGGCCCAGACGAATGCTTCCGGGTCGATGGAAACTCAGTGGCTGAAAGAATACAATTTCTTAAAGAACAGCAGTAAAAAGTATAGTGTTTTCTCGGTAATTCAACAGATATTGGATCTGAGCTCCACCGGATTACCGAAAACGCCAGATTTCCTGAAAATCACCAATAATAACGCATTTAAGCAGCAAAAGTTTGTATCACTGTGTAAAATTTAATATATGCGCAAATAATGTGCGAAATCCACGAAATAGCTACAGCTACGAAAACATACTGTTTTGTATGGATAGCCTATATTATTCATTTGAAGTTGAAGGCATAAAATAATTTTAAATGACTTCTCAGTTTTGGCAAAATACCGATTAACCGACAAAGCCGAAAGGGCGAAACGCCGGATTTCAGAAGGAGTACTGTAGTTATTTAACATTAGGGAGCAGGATTTTCTAAAACTCCCATTTCTCAAAAATTTTACAAAATTCAAAATTTAGACTAGCTTGCAATGATAAATCTGTTTTGTGGTTAACAAAAAAAGTTATCCATGATCAGAAAATTCTATTTTTTAGAAGTTAATGGGTTATATTAAGTTAATTAATTAATTCATCGACATCATCATAATAAAGCAGATGTTCATTAAGATATCGACAATTACACTCATTTCGTTCAATTACGATGTCGATTGGGGAATCTTTTAAGGAATTTTATTGTTTTCCTTTTTCTGAGGATTGCATATTAACATTTTTATTCAAATACAAGCCATGAAATTTATATTACATAAAAGAAGACACGAATTCCAACTATAGAAAAGTTAATTGCTATTTTGAGAAAAATTGTGTCATTGTATATAGAGCTGGTTTAGATCCATAAGCATTTTTTTGCAAAAAAAGGAATTATTGAACATGAATACGGTAATCTCTCGGTAATCCGACAATTGTTGGACCAGAGCAACAGTGGATTACCGAAAATTCTGGACTACGGGAAAATCACTAATAATGAAGCATTCAGGGGCACTAGGATATACGGAGAATAGTAAAATAACGAATTTAAGACTTCTTTTTCCCGCGACATACATTTTTTTAAACATTATTAGTAAGGTTTAGATTCTTATGTATGATTAATAATGATACATTAATTGCCTTGCCGAACTACAGGAGTAACTTTTTGTCCCTAATTATTGTTATTTTTATTATTGTTAGTAAAATATAGATTTGATTTTCGAGATATATTTGCATTTAGATACACTTTAAAAAAGCCTTCCTTAAATATACAAAATATTTTACTCGTGATAAATAAAACAATGATCAAAAACTAGTGAACCAGTTTTGTCAATGATACCGATGTGTTCATCACTGTAAAAGTTAAGATTATGTAACTTCGTAATTTTACGAGTTTTAATTCTTTATTTTTATTATATACAAAAAAATTATTATTATTTTAAAATATGTGTACTTTAAGAAATAATTTTTCTTAAAATGTACAGAGAAAAAAATATTTTTCGTTCACTACATGCATAGGTATCCTTAAAAGAAGAATAACAACTTGGAACCATATGGTATAATTGTTTTTTTAAATGGTACCTAAATGAAAATATGCCTCAAAAATTAAGTCCATTTCAACTAAAAAAAAAATGGGGAAGTGACTAAAAATTACTTTTATACACCTATAGAAGGCTTAAAATGTCATTATTAAACACATATACACAGAAAAAAAGCTTAACTGTACTAATAATTTCAAAATATATCTCACAAATACAGGGAAACTTAAATACGGAAATTTACAATCACCCACAAGTCCTAGTACCGAGGAATGTGAATGTTTATTTATAGCACACATACTGAGAAGCAAGACGAGGGCAATAAACGACATGACCTCGTAATTTTTAAGTTCGGTCAAATGACGAGAACGACACCTGAGCTGGCACCTCCATCTTCAAAATTCCGCACCAACCCGACGGGAGGACTTAGAACCTTGACAAATTTTACGTACATCAGCTCTGCCGCATGGTGGTCAAATGTGGTATCTGGACTCGAACCCACGACTAGACGAAAAGAACGTCGGCAGGGAGTCCGTGACCATGACACTAAACTGCCGCAGCCAGTTTTGAACAGGAAAAGCTATGCATTATTATACAAAATTTAAAATAGTGCACGCAAATAAAGTGTCACAAACAGACGAATTAAATAAAACTTTAAAAAAATGCTCTGTTATGCAATGATAGCCTATTTGCATTTTTGACATCCTCCCCCTTATTTCTATAATCCCCCCTCCTACTAGCACATTAATGAATAACTCAGCAGTATCTCCTTCATCAAAATTATTAATCAAATTTTTCGAGGTCCTTTGATGTGAGTTTAAAATAGTTACAATTTCCATAACAAATCGAGAAATTACTTTTACCTTCTATTTCTAATATATTTTTTCTCAAAAAGATCCAAATTATTCCAAGAGATATCGGGAAGCTAAAATTATTACTAAGAAATAGGATAAAATTTATTCTGCATATTAATTGATACTTCTGTACAAAATGTTGCAAATTACAGGTACTCATATCAATTTATTGGGTTTCAAGAAGTCATTGATGTCATCCGCTGTATCGTGAAGTTTTAATTATAGCTAAAAATAATCGAGATATTAATGTAATTTTTATTTATTCTTCTTCTTTATGTAGTCAACCTCCAGAGAATTATACATTTAAGTAGAACTCAACTGACTGAACTTTATCTTTCCCATACTGCAGATTATTCCAATCGATGGCTTCTTGAAACAAAACAAATCAA
>BMAW01053160.1:177457-275698 GCA_019974015.1 Nephila pilipes | reverse complement strand
CCAATTTTTAAAATCGTGCCAAGTGGTTGGGCTAAACTGCATTATTAAAGAAAATATAAGTTAAAACTTGTCGCAAATGTCTAAATATTGCATTGTTAGGCGAGTACGAACGATTCCCAAAATTTCAAAGCTCTAGCTTGATGGGAAGTTGGTTAAATTAATGATGGAAAATTTGATGACACACTGATACACACACAGATAGACACACACCAAGTGAAATACATAAAAACGTTTTAAAAATATAATACTAGATGAGTAAATAATGATAAATAAAATATAATAATAGATAAAATAATAACAATGAAATATAACATTAAAATAAATTAATTTAAGAAAAATTAGTTTTTAAAACTTTCAAAGGTGGTGTCACATCGATATGTCAGTCGGGTTAGTTAAAAGCCACAAGAGACGGTACGTGACAGAACCTGACCACAGATGGCACGTCCATGTGACAGTCAACTCCAAAGGGCTCAATATTTAGTTGAATTTTTCAAAAACAGTGTCGAATTATCCGGTAACATTACCGTACTTTAGAAATACCATCTGTCGTCAAACACGAGTATTTCTTTTTAACCACTCTCGTATTCTAACCAACACCATTAAAATTTACCGTTATCACTTTTTGGAGTTTTTTACAACATGTATAAAGGAAGAATATTCAATATTTTGGTATGATTTTTCACTGAATTTAACAAATATTAAAGAAATCTCTCAGATAATTTGAAAATCTGTTTGAAAATGCTCCATTCAGGACTTGACTATTCACATCAGTGATGTCATTCTTTCATTCCCACTTGCCCCTCCGATTCAGAAAAAAAAAGCCTTTATTTGTTTTTTCCCCCTCAAAATATTGCTTTTTAGGACTCTGGTTCATTTTCCACTAAATCTGTTTCATTCATAACACTGATATTTTTCACGTTATAAAACAAGGTTATCTCCTATAATATAATTATAAGTTTTATCCAATAAGCATTCGCACATTTTAAGTATTATGCAATATTTGTAAAAAAATAATAGCAAATTTGAGTCATAAATTCAAAATTTAATTAAACTTCATTTTTTTAAATTATAATTATGTTTAGTGTATTGAATGCTACTCATAAATTTTCAAATATATGAGTGAATAATATAACTCATATGAGTGATATGAAAATGTGAAAATTATGAATGATATGAATAATGTAACTCATAATTTTCACTCTTCAAATTTTCATAGTTATAAATTCCATAAATTTTACATAAATTGTACTTAAGTTAAGTATGTTAATTATAGAAATGTTGATATAGATATTGATTATTAATGGCTCATACGTAAGTACTTAACATAATAATACTTACTTTTTATAAGTAAGTATCAGTTAATGTGATTTTTTTTTTTTTTTTTTTTTTTGCATACATAGATACATAAACATACAGATATCTCAATGTTAAAATACAACGTCCCATGCTTTTAACTTAAAAGAAATGAGAATCATTGAAAATTAACCTAAAATAAGCATCTTTTTCTTGACGAAGGCATCTCAGCTCATTTAAATCTTTGACGGTCGTGAACTGGTCCAGCTCGCATTCGAATAGTACCGAGATGGTCAGCCTTTTGATTTATTTCTTAGCCATGCGCTAATTTTTTTGCCAGATGAATTCAGGTGCGCCTTATAAATCAAGCATTTTTCATACATTTTGCATTCATGTTAGCAGTTACTAAATATAGATAAGGACAGAATCTGAGCCCTAACCTTAGCGTACTTTTAACAATCTTTTTACTAGAAATATGTTTATATATATATATATAACTAACTTTTTAAATTATTTAATTATTGTACACAAAACAATATCTATTACTGCGCATAAACATTATTTACCATTAATAAAATTCCTGAGCCTGTTTGTATTTTGAAAATCTTTTGATGTTTGGTGTTAAATTTGCTACTGAAAACAAGCGAGAATTGTTCAAATTTGAATCAGAAATCGCGAACTTTTGTTTTGCTTTTAATCTATTTCATTGATGAAAATGTGTTCCCATCTGCATGTCGTTCCCAAAGCAACATATATAATTGTTTGCAAATTTCATGAGCCCTGGATAATATTTGTATAGTAATGAACGCCAGAAATTAATTATATGAGAAATATTTTGATACGGAAAAAGCCCATCAAATTTTATTTTTAAGAAGGAATTTGTTTTTAAATCAATCACTTCCGTTTGTATATTACTAGACATCTTCATTACGTTTAGTTCGCTAGATGAAAATGAGTTTTAAAAGCGAGAATGTAGTTTTCTTCCTTAGCAAAATCATGAAAAGGATTCTTTCAAATGTCTCTTGAAATATCTTGACTTTTTTTCAATATATTTAACCAAATTTCAATCATTCCACACAACGGTGGCTCAATCAGAACTGAGTAAAGCGTCACTTGTAAACATCTAATGCGCCACGGTTTGGCCACTTTTGGAACAACACATGATAATGAGAACTGACGAGTTCAGCTCGTCACACGGATTCCGACCAAAATGGCTGTGACCGAGGCCCACTCCCCCCATGCGCGCTGACCGAGTTCAGTTCGTTCGCTTATATTTTCCTGCGTTTCTTGAGCAACAAGTAATAGTTCGCAAAATTTAGTTTAAAGGTATACAGGTGTCAGTACGGGTATCACGAAATTTTTTGTACACTAAGAGAAATGTAACCAATCTAGTTGTTGATCTAGATACGTTTTTTTTTTTGTGTGTGTGTCATTCGGTGGGAATTTGTTATTAAAATTGCTTAAAAGGAAAAGACAGATAATTCTGAATATGAATAACTTGTAAAATGAATATGTGAAATTTCATGTTTTTTAAGTATATCACGCACAATAATATTTTTAGGTAATTATCATAATTAAATATTACACGAAGTTTAAAATTGCGTGCATTTATTTAAACATTTTAATTTAATCATTTACAAACTTATATTTAGAATATTTATCATTTATTGAATTGCTTAAAAGTAGGGTAATAAATGTTGTAAGTAATAATTAAGTTACCTCAAATGTTTTTTTTTAAGATTATCGTTTAAAAGTGAAGGAGCTATCTGCATTGTCATTAGAAAAGGGAGATATTTTTAAAGCAGGTAGGGGGAGGATACGGTTGCTACGTTCAACAACTGTTTCGTTGCAATGCTCGTGTAATAAGAGAACAAAAACTGTTGATTCTTTAAGTAAACCCAAATCACCAAACAACGAAAATTTCGGCTGACTTTCGAACGAAGAGGCTACTCACAGCATGCCAGGTAGAGCCAGCTGTCAATTCGGACTTCTCGAGCAGCAGGACATCCTTCATCCCTAGTCGAGCCAAGTGGTAAGCTGTGCTGGTGCCAACGGCTCCTCCCCCGATAATCACTGCCTCTGGCGTCTCTGGAACTGACGTGGCGCCTAGGCTGTCATCAAAATTGTATAAAAAGTTAATTAAACAAGAATAGCTCTATTAATGAGTTATATTTTTAATTTATACAGTCGAATGCCATTATAGTGAATGGCTGAGGACCCAATAAAATGTGCACTATAATCGAAGGTTCAATATAAACAACTTTGTTGAAACGAAAACAGCAGCTGGAGATATAAAGGAGGGAGCATGAGACTACGCCTTTAAAGTCCTTTCTACTGTTGTTCTGATTTTCAAATGACGGATTGAAAATTGGGTTCTGTGTAGTGAACTAGTGGGTTCTTACACAAAGGTAGGATGCCTTGAAAATGAGGTAAGTTTTATTCTATTTATCGGGAAAAGGGTTCGTGACTGATTAATAGAAACGGCGGGATAGATGAAAGAGTTGGGAGATTAAGAACGCTGTCTTTCGGAATCCTAATACATATGCGTAAAATTACTTTTGAAAACCTATAAAAAAAATCTGTAGAACAGAAGTTTCTGTTCACTATAAGCAGAATTTAATATATTCAGAAGTTAACTATATGAGTATAAATAACATTACTTAAATAAGAGTTCTGTTAGGACCTGTTAAAAAATTTTCTATATCTTGGTTTCTCTATAGCGAGGCTCGGCCGATAAATACAAGAAAGTGTTCAGAAAATAAGACTACACTAATTTTGAAAAATCAAAAAGATATTACAATCGAGCCTCACTAGAATGAACCCGAGATATAGCAAATTTTCGATTACAGTGAACTTCACTGATCTCAATTCAATTCTTGATTTCACAAATGTTATTTTAAGCGCTTATAGTCAGTTTCCATGAAATAAGACAGTCCGCATATAATAAACTCCAACTTCCTTTCTCCCAAATACTTTTCCATCTTTTCCAAAAGTAATATTACTCATACGAACGAGGATTATCTTCAATCAAAAGACAGCATTCCAAAATTCCGTCTCATATCCCACTTAGAGGCAACTACTGGTTAATCACCCCTTAAAATGTACTCCTCTTTCCTCACTCTCCCCTGTTTCAAAAAATCTCTTTCTCCACGACATAGACGCCACTCTTCAAAACACCTCTTGAAAAATCATAACAATATTGGAATGGACCATAGTCATCTGATATATTTCTCTTTTCTATTTTCAGCTACTATTCCTTTTACATTGAAAAAACCTTTTGCCATCTCAATAATACCTGAAAAAAAGAAAAACCGACGAATTTCGTTCAGAGGTGATATTCAAACACTAATCATAATATATATATAAACAAGTGATCCCTTTCGTCCCACTGTGAGGCGTACCGAGGAGCGAGTGGAGGTGATGGGAGTTCACCCCAGGCTTTTAATCCCGGGAGGGGGGGAGGAGGCTACAAAGCACAAGTTTTAAATACATATACCTATGTGTGGGAATGAGAAACAAAACGAAGACGGCGCCGCCCAATTTGTATTTTGGGATGCATACAAGTTTATGTTAAAAAGTTTGTCACTAAAAACTTTTTTAGCAGTGCTAGCTTTAGTTCCTTCATGCGAGAGAAAGTTTTGAAAGTTGATGTTAATTAAAAGCTATCTTTGATCAACGATAAGCAAAGTAAGGCTTTAATTTCCGGGCAATCCTTTCTATTCAAAACGTAGTAACTAAAAACGTTAATTTTGATAAAGCTATACAATTCTTTTTCAGGAATCAGATGTAGCAAAAACCAGTTTAAGCTTTTTTTTTTAAATTGACAGAAAGGTGAAAAACATTTTTTAAAACATCAAAAAAGACAGATTAATAAACTTTTTTAAAAATGTATGTTTGTCTGTTAGATGTAAGTTGTTTTTTCTGGTCTTAGGTTTTTCTGCTTTCCAAACCATTTTAACTATTTTATTTTCGTTAAATACACTTTAATTACATATATGTGTTGGCATATTGTATGGGGATCATTCCAATAATGGAAGTCTCAGGGAGACTTCAACCCCAGGCCTCGATAGTTAAAGGTGCGCCATTCAAAACTACTCTCTAAATTTTGATACAATAAAGCAAAGTTCAAAATTATTGCGAATGGAAAGAAATGAATTTTTTTAAGATTTCAGAAACGCAATCATTTCATTTATTTTTCATCCATTGTGAAACAGGAAAAAATAAAGGGCAAAGTTTTTGGTTCGCATTTCACATATTTCAAAATCAATTTATAAACAAAAGATAACTGCTAAGGCTACAGTCTTTATGATTCACGAGTTACAACCTTATCAACCGATCTCACACTATCTTTCAATAAAATACAGAAATATCGAATAAGTATCGAAAAAAAAACATATCGAAAATATGTTTTTTGTCAGGTCATTGCATTTTTTCACTTTATCTGGAAATTCTCGCGGCCTACTTGAAAGTGATAAAAGAATGCTTTTCGGTTTGTTGTCCTCTATCGCAGGATACTGAGGGATAGATTACATTTATTTGATTTTGGGTGAAAATAACCTTGAACTCTCTTCAGTAAAAGTCAAGGTTCGGAACTTGATAGGCACGTCAATGATTTTAGGGCAATGCCACGAAGATCAAAACGATTTTTTTGAAAAAGGAAATCTAAATGCGTATTATATTTGGTCTATTGGAACATTCTGTCCGTTTCGGTAGTGGAAGAAAATAATACATTTTTCATACTTTTAATAACATTTATTATACAATACAACTTCCGTCATTGCTAGGATTGGTTGTATGAATTTATGGTAGAGAATCCTCATGGCATATATTATACCTAACACCATGTGAATATAATACTGTTATGGTACATAGAGCAAATTAAAAGTCAATCTCAGAGTAAAATACTGAAAAAGACAGATTGTAAAAATTTATACGGGTGCAGTACCAATGCCATGTAAAAAATTAAAAATATTTGATTTTAGGTTTTCTTTAACCAATTCAATTAAAGAAAGATTGAAGGATTTTAAATATTAAAAAGGAACACAGTTAAATGCAGAACATTCAGTTAAGATGCAAATAGAATGTTTCATCTTAAATAATCCTTGAACTTTAATCCCAGATTGGTTGGGTGATTAAAATTTCTGGCACTGAATCCTTATGAGATATATTGCACCAAACAAAAGTATAAGGTACTACCATTTTTCCAGTGAAAGCAATTTAAAATGCTTCCTAAAGATAGAAAATAAAAAGAACTTAAGAATAAAATTATATGTATGGAATAAAACCAATGCCATGTAAGAAATTTTAAAAAAAATATTCTTTTGGGAATTTTTCCCTACCAAGTCGATTAATGGAAGTGTATAACATTAAAAATGTTTGAAGTGAACAGATTTAAGAAGTCAGCATCAAAGGACAAATACAATTATTATACATAAGGGAGTTTTCCTCAGTTAAATGTATCTATATATCAAGCGTGTGTATCTAATTCGTAGATGTATGATGGTAACATCTTATCTTTTATATAACAATGAATTCCAATGAGAGGTGATAGGTTTTACATGATGCAGTTTACTATCAAATTCCAAATTCCATCGGTCCTGCCAGTGGACATAAATAACTGATTTAGTGTATATTACATGAAAATGTAACATCTGAAACTCACGTACAGAAAGTGATGAAAATCGGCCAAAAGAAAAACTAACTTAAATATTATGAAATAAAACACTTATAAATAGAGCGATTATACAGCATGCTCAGTAATTTGTTGGACACTTGGCGGCAACACATTCAGCAACACGTATGGGTTACAAACTCAAAGATTGTACCTTGAGAGATAGATGTCTATTCTTTCTCAACTATTTGCCAGAGTTCCTCTTCTGAATACATATGGTGACAATACACGCAAAAGACATCTAATCATGCCCCAAACATGTACGATTGGTGAAAGATCTGGGGAAACAAGTGGCCAGAAAAGCATCGTACCTCGCAAAGCACTTTGCGTAATGTGCGCCATGTGCGGTATGGCGTTATCCGGTAGGTAAAAGGCATTCGGTATCCTCTGTAGAAAAGGTAGTGTTATCGGTTAGAGCGCATCATCCATGTATCGTTTGCCGTCATATTACCAATAATACGGACCAGTAGTGATCTACAATCGTAAGCGATGCCGTGTCAAAAAATGATGCCGCATTATCACGTTCTAACGCTGCGACCGATTTGGATTTATCATGAGGTGGCTACCAGACTTGTACACGGCGACTGTCATTTCTTAAACAAACGCGTGACTCATTTAAAAACATCGCATCATGCCACTTAGGAGTCCACATGGCTCTAACCCGATATCATCGCAAACTGAGGCGCTTGTGCAATTGACTCAATGACAGGCTTCTTAACAGACACCATGAATGAAGGCATCCAGATGCCAATCGGTGAATAAGGTATGGTAGCATCAAGAGTGCCTTGCACCTTCCGCAAAATGTCAACGGAAGTGGCTTGCTGACGTGACAGTCCATGCGTGCTGACATTACTCTGGCAGTACTGCCACGCCTGGAACATGTCATATTACCATCTTGCAACCATCTTTGCCACAGTCGGTACATATGGAAGCGTTTAGGGGCCTGTTCGCTGTGATTCAGTGCATGTACCATCCTGCTCTTCGCAGTCCGATCACCATACCCATCGTGTATTCGTCTGTCTCTTGGATGTGCCTCCATCTTCGGCGTCTTGGTATTCTCAGTACTAAACTTTTCATCTGCTACTAAAAAAAAAAACAATTTGCAAGAATATTATTCAGGTCGATGGCGCAACACAACTAGTGTCGATTCCGCAGATTCCTTCCCTTATATTTTGCTTCTCCTGTCCCAAAACGCAACGCACTTCACATTTTTTCCGTAACTCGGTGTATTGTACCTACCCAGCAATTTGCATATTTTCTGAGTGTGTTATGATATTGTATTTTCACTATCACGTAGTGTATTTTAAAATATCACAATATGGATAGGTGGGAGAGATTGCACTGGGTGCAGATTTAGCTGCACCCCTTACTGTCCGCTTTTGATAGACCCTTAGAAAAATAATCTACAAAAAATCATTTCGATGTTTTCAAAATTTAGGATATACATTTTTTTTAGTGTATCAGTAATCAATGGGACGTCGTTACTACGATTAATCTACAAAAGCGCTTCTTAACTTGTGCATGGCAACCCCAAATAAGGCCGGAAAATTTAATTTAGATACATCAATTTATGGAAATACGAGTTCTCAATCTATTCATTAGCTTAAACTTAATATTTTACATTTTGATGAGCCACGGATTTATAAAATTGTAGAACTAAGTTGAGTTGTCAATCATGCATACATTATGTAAAAATACCGCGAAACGCATTTATTGAAGCAGTGTCGCTTTATAATTTTAGCATATTTTGGAATCAAATTATGACCGCAAATACACAAATGCGTAATGTCCTGCACCACACAGGCGAATAAATCTCGGCATCACTGTGATTCCACTGAACACGCTTTTCTAGCGGAGTCAAATGTTTTCGTTTCGTGACAATTATGTACATTGCAAGGACAATATAATATTATATTTTACTTTTTTTTTCGACAGGGGGTGGCATTTATTTCAATAACTATTATAAGAGAAGTTATTTTATTTATATTTTTAGATAACAACTAACAATAGAAATTAAAATAATGAAAATGATGAGTATTTCATTTTAATTTAGCAAAAGAATTCATATTAAAAATAAAATAAGTTAATAACATTTATATTTTTATTTTCAAACTAAACTAAAAAACAAAATCATTTTTATGCATGCTTATGGTTGGAATGGAAGGGGGGGGGGGGGCATTCAAAATTTTTAAACGTGGGTGTGGAGTCGTAAGATTTAAAAAAATTAAAAACCCCTGATCGATAAATATTCCAGTGGGTGGCTCATGAGATACATGACAAAAATACGTTTCATCGACATACCTAGAAGGGGCAAGGGGGAATGGAAATCTGTGGTCAGGCGCAGCATCTAGGGCGCTAAATTACTGTTTCAAAATTTTAGAGTGAAATGTTTTCTATTCTTAAATGTACTAAAAGTAAACAGAAAACATTCGCATCCTCAGTCCGTTACTCCATCAATATGAGGATATCTCTTCTTCTTATGTTTTTTTTTTTTATCTCCAATTGCAAAACACACATTAATTCTATGTACCCAATAGACAATAATTCATCCTCTCCACTACTCTAACATGTTTGGTTCCTTCCCAGAATTCTTTTTGATGTTATTACGGCGTTAAATTTAGCGAAACGTTGAAAATATACGTGTGAAAAAAACTTTAAAAATTAAAAGACTTAAAACTGTTTAAAATGAAAAATAAGAATTTCTTTTCCTCAAAATTCAGTTGTTTTAAGTACCGCATTAGAATGAATGTAACGCGATAATTTTGACAAATCCTTTTCCATTAAAATATTGACTCGTGCTAAATTCTAGGTCTAGGTGATGGAATGTTACAACTATTTTTATTAGTATGCCCATGCCTTTGCTTGACGTGCATAGATTCTCGGAAGGTCACACCTCCACCCAAGCCAAGTTGGAAAAGTTCCGATTTATAAATTGTGTTTCAAAGATAAGCGTATTCTAAGTCTCTCTTTGTGTGTGTTTGCTATAGCGAAAGGTTATATATTTTTATGTTTACTGCTTATATAAAATGGATGCGACTTCTAATAACAGTGTTGAGAAAAAAAGCTCATCAAAGACACAAATAAGTAAAGGTATCAGGAGAACTTATGATATGAATTTTAAAACTATGGTTGCAAATGAGGCAGAGAGAATGAAGAACTTGAGAGCTTCAAGGAGTTACGAAGTTCCAGAAGTAAACATCCTTCTCTGGAGAAAAGATTTAACAAAATATTATAAGAATGCAAATTCCTCAAGAAAATCTTAATTATTTTAAATAAATGATTATCTGATTGAAATATATTTTCTTTTATTTCTAGTTATGCTTCTTTTATGTAAAATGAATGGATCGCATTAAATTCACCATTTTTTTCTATCTTTATAAGAATTATGGTGTCGCGTTACATTCGGGCAAATATGGTACCTTTTTAAAATTTTCTTTTCCTTTCCATTGCGTTTTGGCAATAGCATATAGAAGGGGGAGGCAAAATCTTCAATTGTGTTAGGCTGCTGAAAGCCCTAGCTATACCTCTGACCGCTGAATCTCATATTTTCATCGCTTGTTTATGGTTGAGGGGGGGGAAGTGTTATGATACATCGTGCTCTTACAAAAGGTAGGACACTGTGAGAAAACCTTAGTTCAAAAAAGGGGCTGTTAGTTGAAGAAGTTTAGGAACCATTGATTTAGAGATTTTATACGAAGTTCATATAAAGATTATATGTGATATCCATTTGTCCATCCGAGCCTTCTCGCAATTTTAAGCTGAGCTGTAGGCTCGTTAACAAAGAAGGAACATTTGATGCTCCCACCAAGTGAGAGATAAGTAGAGTAATTCGTTTTCTTCCAGCAGAAGTGAGTAATGTGGCAGAAATTCACCGATAAAGGAGATGAGTATATGGAGGAATCTTTCAGTGTTACTATTGTGCTTGCAAAGTGTAAGAAATTTAAAAACGGGCGAAATGACGATGAAGAGGAATAAGAAAATAAGTATATTTAAACGAATATTCCACAACAGGAAGTTTATTGCTACGGGTTTCTAGGGCCAAAAATGTGTCTTACTTGTTGAGTTTATGGAAGCGGGAACTTGGATCATTGCAGCTGTTTATTGTCAGATTTTAAGACGACTGCGAAGAGAAGGCAAAGCTACAAGACTAATGAGGAACTAAGCAACGAAGTGCGGGTCCATGTAACATCATTGACGGCAATTTTCTTGGAAGAGGGTATCGAAAAGTTTGTCCACCAATATGAAAAATGCCTGAATCTTCATGGCAAGTATGTTGAAAAGTGATTTTGTTTGTACATAACTCTATGTAATAAATTCATCTAGTTCTGTATTTTAGTATTTTTTTATAATCCATCGGAGGTTGAGAAGATACGGCTTTCGTACTTTATATATGCAAAAAAAAGCCTTTTCCGAGTTTGATGATATGTAAATAAAGCGTATTTGTCAATTTAGGGCGAAATTGTACCTAAGTCGGCATTGTTTACATTGAACTCTGTTGGAAACTACTTCCCACGATTAAGTAATACACGGGTGACAAAGACACTTTACTGTGTTTGATTTTTTTTTTTTTTTTTTTTGTTTTACCATGAAAAGATCAATCAATGTTATTTATATGTGAAGAGCCCATTTAAACTATATTATGTAAACAGCCTTTTGCCTGAGCAAAGAAAAAGAGAGAGGAAAGGTGATAGAGAAGGGAGAACACACACACGTGTGTGTGTATCCAGTTTTTACTATGAGGATGAATTCTTGGAGTAGAAATGATGCACACACATGTATAAGTGTGCATCATTTCTATATATGTGTGTGTAAGGATTTAACTTCAATTTATATTAGTTTCTCATAATAATAATTTATTATGAGGTTATGATTTATTATTATCTTAATTCCTGATACCATTCCTTTTTTAACTTAATTTATGTAATCATATGTTCTTAAAAATTCACTGATAATGCAGTTTTCATGGCTTCAGACTAGTAGGTCCATACTAGACTTTATGTCTAATAGGAAAATTGTCTCAGAATAGGCGTATACTTTTCTATCTATCACTTTACTGTATTTTAAATTGTTTAGTTCTTCAATAGTTTTTTTTTTTTTTTTTTGGTTTTAGGGTTTTAAACTTTAGATTATTTAACTATTTAAGTAAATTTTGATTTGCATAAATAAGTACACACACACACGTGTGTACTTATTTATGCAATTCATATAATTATTACGTATTGAATAGAAAATGTCATGTACTTTAGTCGTGGCAATCATGGCCCAATAAGGAAACTTGAAATCCATGAAATACGAATTTATTTTATCTTTACACTACAGGGTAACAGATACAATGGAAATAGTGGCAGACGACACACATCCATTTATTCTGATAACTGTGTACAAAGTGACAGTTGTTTGTTTGAGAAAGAATTTAAAATAAGGATTATATAGATCACATGATCATAGGTGTTAGGATCTTTAGGTATTTTACAAGAAGTCTTAATGGTGGGTAGGGAATATCCCTATTAGTTCTAAGCGTGGGAAATACTGATTTCAGCTCATTTGGAAACAGCACGATTGCATAAAATAAACATTAAAAGGATTGGGATCACGAAACACAGCATTACTAAGGCAGTTAAAATATAAATTAGGAAATTAATTACAGTTAAGGGATATAATATATATGTATATAATACATACACGATTTAGTGAAGGCACTATTAATTGCAAGAATTATAATAATAATCGTTTTATTTCTTCTGAAAAAATTAACTATTATTAATATTGTATTTGTAGAAAACTATGTTAAATATACCGATAAAAATTTCATAACATTTTTCACAATGAGAATCAACAACTAATAGTTACAGGTTCATATTTACTTACATTAAGGAACACATTTACTAATTTTTTGAACGTAATTATATAAATAAAGCTATTTTTATTATTAATAGTTATATTAATTATCCTCTTGTTTTGAATTATAATAAGCCTTTTGAAGGTAAACTCAGCTAATATTTTTATCCTACATATTTAAATTTAATTCAAACTAATAATAGTAAATATGAAACAGAATACTTAGAAATGAAACGGAAAATTATAAATAATAAGATTTTTTAAACAAAAGAGACATCTTTAAATTTCATATTAATAAGGCATCTTTCTAGAGTAACCGGAAACACATTTCTATTTTTAGAAACACTATCTTTTACTATATTATACGAAATAGTAATTTAAAATCGAGTTCTATTCTGAAAAAAATTATTAAAAGATTTTTTCATGCTGCCGAAAGGAAAATCACACTATTAATTTTTAAATTAATCTTTAAATTATTAATATTAATTAAATACATTATAAAGGTATATATGTGTGTGTATCTATTGTTTATATATATATATATATATATATATATACACAGAGAGAGGGAGCGATTTTTTACTTTATAAAAATAGCTATAATTCGTAATATTTTTATAGTAATAAACCTTACGTTTTTTTTTTTTTTATATATATAAGACTCATTTTTCAGATAATTTTTTAAAAAAAATTGTATTTAAGAGCCTTTATTTATAACATTAATATTTTTTAGAATATATATTTTACATTTATTTTCTTGGTATAAAGGTTCATTCAATAATTTTAAAATGAGTGCATAAGTAAATATGGATTTTGTTTCATAAAATCAAATGTAGTTTGACGCTAAAAAGCATTACTCGCGCCATATTGAATGTATAGTTTAAAAAACTCATATGCTTTGAGACGGTAAGAGTATTATAACTCTATTTAGGTTTAATAAAATGCATAAATATGTATAGATCATTTAAGTAGATTATTTTAATTTGATTTAGGCGATTTGAATTTTTTAGTTTGCACTTTTTTTTTTTTTTTTTTTTTTTTTGATTAAATTACTTTTTAGTGATGGGGTGTTTGCTTGTATTTAGTTCTATACGACTTTGGTATAGAGTAATTGGTGAAATGTGATGCCTGGATCTAAAATACTTTTATAAACCTGCATTTCTCAGTTCAAATGCATGTAACGGCATTTTGAATTACATATCTCCATTTTTGATTTTTCTACTTTTATTTTTTCTCTTAATTTATGCCTGGGTTTCATTGTGCTTTTGTCTGCTAACATCTATTGTATTAAAGTATATTTTTAAATAACATGTTTTACATTTACATATTAAATTCGTTAACATAATAAATTGTATTGCAATTGTTGGGTATTTCTTAGTTATTTTTAAAAATTTTGCTAGCATTCTTGATTTTTTTTTTTTTTCGTTTCCTTCTTACAGCAATTTAAAGAAATCGGTATTTGTTATTACATTTACATTTTATTAATTTAGCAATAATATTATTTTTATCTTTTTTTTAAATTTTACATTAAATTTTTAAAAATAATTTTTTACTACAAATACATATTTTATTATTGAATAATATACATGTTTATTTCGTATTTATACTATCGTTATTTACTTTAAGTAAAAAAAGGGGGTGGCAACAGATTTCCTTAAGGGAAAGCAGTTACGAAGAAAGCGGAGATGAAAAGCGAATCGATTATTTTTCTTTATTGCAGGTGGTGGACAACACCGTTTGGGAGGACATCCATGCAATGGTCCATTGCAGTCTCAGATTGATTTATTGAGGGGATAGGGGGAGAGGAATAGTTTGCCGATAATATCTGATTTGAATCTTTTTTAGTGAAGGGGGTAGAAAAAAAAAGAATGTCAATTGGGGAAACTTTTGTATTTTCCCTCAGTTGTAGAATTTCGAATAACTTCTGAAAATTCCCTTGTCCAAGGTCTCACGATAGGCGACTAGCCCCTCCTCCTTAAATATTTATTTTTGATCAAACTGGGTATATTTTAAGATGCCTTTTAGACTGACCTTGACTTTAACCTTTGTGGGGAGTGGAGGAATTCAAGGCGACGAACTGACCAAAGAAGAGATACGATACGTGTTTTTCTTTGCTGCTTGGTAGGGGGTTGGCTTTAGTTTAGGTCCCATAACATCAAAAAGGGTCAAAAGGGTGGAGAAAAATTATTTTTCAGAAGGTTGTGACAGCAGTGTTATCACATTTCCTTTTTGCGACTGGACAGTTTCGTCTTTCTGTTTTCGTAATGTACAAAGAATGTTTTCTTTTATCATTCCCACTTCTCAAAACTTTCCAGCCCACTCAGGCATTTCCCCTTTTCCTTCTGGTCCAGTTCTTTTCCGCGTACTTACTCCAAAAATATTCCAGGCACCCTTCTACAAAAACATAACCTGTTTACAAATTACAGATTCCAAACCTTTCTCCAAAAATGGGTATGCTGCGAGAAATTAAATGAAATAATTTTTTAATGTCTAATTTTTATTTTTGAGATAAGCAAAAAAAAAAAAAAAAAGTCAAAGGTTGGAGAAAGAAAAATTAATCAAATTTTTGGGACTACAGTGAATCACAAAATTTTGATAGTTTAGGTTCAAAAGAAGATAAGTACAATATCTCAAATATAGAGTTACTTCTACGTTTATTTCTTCGCAAATAAGCGAAAAAAATGATAATAAAAAAGATCATTCAACCAACTCCTTTTTCTAGTAAATGGCAACAAATACATTACGGCTTTTCTAGAAAATTCACTGCATTCGTCACGACACGATGCGACACAAAACTTTCTACTTTCACGTTCCGCCATTAAAGAGATTTTTTTTACAATGATGTCTGTTATGCGAGCCTTAGTAATTTATTTTATCTCTTCAGGTATTGACAGTGTTACAACTGACAATCTTAATAAGAGCCTCTACACTTACTTTTTAAAACTTATAAAATACTTTATTTTTTTTAGCTGTGTAGCCACCATTATCGTAATCTTTTTGCGTACCCTTTAAAGGACTCTCAAATACCCCTTGGGGTACGCATACCACCGGTTGAGAACCGCTGCCGGTTGAGCAGTCTTTCCCAAACCTTTTTTCCTGTTTGACACTCTTATTTTTAAGATTCTTTTTCTTGACGCACAATTAAAACCTTAATGTCTATGAGTTGAGATTTGCGCATAAAACAAAACATTATTTAGGTGCCAATAAAATATATATAATTCTCGTATGCTTTAATATTTGCTTGTATGAAATTATTTCGAGAATAATTTCAAAAAGGAAATTTTAATAAGATCGAATTATTTGTGAGAAGAGTGAAGATGTTTCTTGCTAACTAAAAACATCTCGTTGGGAGAAAAAGATGCTAGCTTAATTCTCAAATACGGTTCGATTTCGAATCTGTTTCTGTACTTTGTTTTTAGGAAAACTAATCTTGAAAATCCAGATTCAGGAGAAGCAAGTGTAAACGGCGAAGAATTGAGATTGGGATGAGTAGTCGGTGGATGGTAGATGACAGAGAATGTTGTGTGTAGCAACTGAATATCAGTAGCTAATATCAGATCTTAGAATAAAGATCCCTTTTAGAGTAAGTCCATATAGGAGGAACTTGGATTTTCAACACACGTGCCTTCAACCTCAGTGATATTTCTCATTCGAATCTGTGAATTTTGTATGGAAAGCGAGATTTTTATTCCAAACTAAAGCAAATAGTAGACTTAAATGGAGTAATATTTCGAATCATTCAATATTCACTTTTTGAAGAGTATTTTATTAAATTGATTTAGTATCTATTTGACTTTTTCCTCAATTGACAGCGAAATCATGTGATTGTTGAAAGAAGCTAAACAATGACCACAGAAGAAGGAAAATATAGGGAGGTGTAACACTCTGATATGTCAATCTCAAATGTAAAAAAATGATAATCAATTAGTTTTCCACCCGAAAATTCACGATACCCTATCAGAAGTCGATAATTTAGAATTTCTTGCTTAAAATATTCGGATATAGTCAGGTTGGCTATCACTGTATTGTCTACTCAACAATCTCTGTTTTAGACAAAAACTTGAAAAACATGCGTTTGCACCCGTTTTGAGTGCAAAATGTTTTTTGGTTCAGCGACTCGTTTGACGTTGGTTTTGAAGTAGGTATCGCGATAGTGATGATCGAATTTCTCTCCTAATCTGGCGTAAACAATCGAATTTCCTCTCCCGAAAGAGAAGAAAACGAATAAAACTCTAAATATCTTATTTGTGTGATCTTTAAGATAAGCGTGTTCACAATTTCGCGTGGAAGGTCGAACGTATTCCTCAAAAACGCATCGCATTTTGATTCACAATACAAAGGTTTTTTTAAAAAGTTGCGCAGTAAATTTTTATAGGTTGTTTAAGACGATTTGATCTATAAAATTACCAAAACATCAATTTATTTTATTTTCATTTAACAATATTTTTAAAATTATTATCTATCCATTGTTATATTACCTTTGAATGATGAGAGCTAGAAGTCTGAAGAAATGAAATTGAAAAATGTAAATACTCAAATTTTGGGACTTGACCACACTACCACATTTCAAATATATCGCTGATTTCGTGCCATTTGTTTCACCAAAAGCTTTTCGAAGATTAATTTCCTTTGATTTTAATCATAACTGTAGCTTTTGCTGTTCTTTTTAGTGACAAAAATTTTCATTACGAGTTATTTGTTGATATTTCGTGTTTTGTTTGAGGTATATTTATCGAGCTAATTCTAGTCATGTGTTATATTAAGAGTTTTATAATTTGTGTTTTTATTCATCATACAAATGTAATATTTTGATATTTCACGAAGCAAAAAAATTTAAAAATCGTATTATTTTTCATTATACACACATACAAACATTTACCTTGTTAGTCTAGTGCCTTTATTTATCTAAAAATGTGATCATTTGTTAAAAATGCGTCTTGAAATTTTTGAAAAATCAATTATTTCTAAGAAACACATATAACTATTGTTTTAAAATGACATTTTTAAGTTAATTTAACCACGTAATAATTATTTTTTCAGTATTATAAATTTTAAAACGGCGTTTCTCAGTTTGAGATTTTCAATTTATCATCATCATATTTGACTAGGACGAGCCAAAGCTTTCTTTTAAAGATTTCTCTAAGTAGCCTATCTGACAAAGACCATAATTTTTTAATCCGAAACAACGATTTTGAATTTTTTTTCCTCACAAGCTTTCCACTTGAGACACCTCTTGAACACATTATTAATCAGAATGTTCTGTCTATCCTTTCGCTTTCCCATTCATCCCCAAACTCTTGCGAGTTCTATCTTGAATCTGAGAGATTATCTGTGAGGTATTTTGACTCCCTCTCGACATGGGAGGGGCGATACCCCCGCTTTGTTTTTTCGTATGCTGGCAGACAGCTATGAACTTAAAGTAGAATCTTTTCACACCCCAATTTTCACTGTCTTCTCTTTTCTTTATTAATTACAAAAACTCGTTAATTATTTTTCTTAAATTCAATAGTTCTGATGTGGAGATATTTCCTCACTGTAGAAAAGGTACTCTATAATATTACACATCTGCGATCTTGATCATATGATAACGATTTTATGTTGAAGGTGTCAAGCAGAGCTAGGCTTTTATCTCTCGTCAGTACAATAATTTGAGTTTAACATTACTTACACCAGGGAATAAGTGTAAAGATATAATAATTAAAAATGTCATTATGTTTAAGAGGTAAATGTGTAGAAATTATAGAGAAACAGCTTATTTTTATTTGATTATCTGAGTTTAGAATTTTAAAGTTGAATGAAATTTTCTAAAAATTGCTTTGAAATTGAGGGAAAACAACAAAGTATTCAGCTTTGAAGGCTATCTGGAGCTGGGGAAGATCGGATTAGATTGAGGGGTAGCAGCTCTATCCAGGGTTGGGGAGGGGGAGGGCAATGGCCATAGCTTACGAAGTTCCTATTTTATTAATTATTAAAATGTATCATTATTTATGATTAAAATTTATTTATTTC
The DNA here is from genome assembly GCA_019974015.1 of Nephila pilipes. Classification (NCBI taxonomy): domain Eukaryota; kingdom Metazoa; phylum Arthropoda; class Arachnida; order Araneae; family Nephilidae; genus Nephila; species Nephila pilipes. The sequence goes on along the minus strand of BMAW01053160.1, from coordinate 256,888 downwards.
AAATTTACTAAAAAAATTTATTATTAAAATTTACCCTCTCGACATAATTAATATTTGTAAATTTGTAATTAGCGTTAATAATTTAGCATAATTTGTTAATATTCAGTCATAATTAGCGATCAAGACGCAAAAGGCTTGGGATTTCAGCTTGTGAGGACTGCTGAAATATTGAAGAGAAAAAGAGATGAGAGACAGAATTACGATTGGACGTCACAGATGTAAGCTAACGGAGTGACAACCACATTAGTCAGAACTTTAAAGGGGGCCAGACCACAGATTGAAATCAGAGCAAAATGATTTCTACGATTCGTGGGATTTTGAGAGGTTTGAATGGATATAAAGGCGTAAATGAATTTAATATTAAGTACTGCACCCGATGCCAAATTTTGAATTTGGCATCGAGCACCGACCCGCTCTGAATTCAACTAAAAATTAAAGCATGTATTCTGATTGGTTGGAAGAGAAAAATCAGGACTTGGGGAAAATCAGGACTATGTTAAACAGGAGAATGGAAAACGTCCCAACTTCTTGGAGCGTGAATCACGGAAGGGGGCTGGCGCAGTTAAGCCGCAGCCGACAGAGAAAATTTTTTTTAAGGAATTATAAATTCTCGAGATCTATATTACCAAGGATGTAACTTTCAATTTTTTGGAGGGAATGAATTCCGAATATTATCGAGATCACTAAAAAAAAATTAGTGGCTATTTTTTGAATAAACTTTTTAATGGTGGAAAATTTAATCTCTCTTCTGAGATCTTCAATTCTCATGAACCATTGGGATCTACAAATCATTCTGATTGCAATGTTTTGTAGAGTTTCTTGTTTAACGATTCATGACACTCTCCCCATTAAAGGTTCCCTTCGCGAGAAGAAATCGATTGCGTTCCTCAACGGCTGGATTCGGATTCGAAACACCGTTTCAATGCGGCACTACAGAATTTTTTTTCCACCAATTGAAACAAACGAAAGCGCATTCTATTCTCACGTTTTTAATCTCAAACACAGTGTGGTTTTTTTTTCTTTCAAAATTTTTTCTTTGTGTCTCAGAGATGCCCAGTACTCTTACTTTCTGGACAACCTTTGTATCACCGTTTCATCAAACGCAAACAGAGCATTTTTTTATGCCTCATAGTTTTCAATTTTTGTAGGATAAATGTAGAACTACAATGTCACATATACAAAAGTAAAGTATAAAAACATTATGCAATCAACGAATAGTAGAAAAACCAATTTAACTTGAGGCTTTATAGTTTGTGAAATACAGAAAATTACATTGAAAAGGTACAAAAACAGATAAAAAGAAGATGTAATCGGGAAACAATCTTATTTTTTTTATACACAGATAAGGAACAAACTTAGCCGAAATATTGTTCAGATAAAATAAACGTAATCAGATGCCTTATATACGTTCTGAAAACTCTTCATGAAAAAAAATTGTGAGGTTTCTATGTCGCTTTTTACTTTTCTTCCTCTTTAACTTTTAAGCATACCAAAATAAATCGCAATAACGTCCTCCCTACTTCTCTTATTGCTGTGCTTTAGTTTGAAACAATTCTTCGCTCCCGAATTTAAATAAAAATGAAGACAAAAATGTGGTTTTTTTGGTTCAATGATTATTCATTAGTCGCACTTGAAAGCAACATAAGGGCTGCGACGACCCGGTCATTCTGAACCTCGGTCAAGTGACGAGAACACACCTGAGCTGGAATCTTCCATGAAGACTAGACAATCACAGCAGGAAAAAATACGGGGAAATTAAAGAAGGAGTGGGAAGTCCTACTTGAGAATGCTTTTTCTTACCTTTTGTGTCTTTGATGGTTAAATGCTAGAATTTGAAATCTTTCAGCAGTAGATTTAAACCTACTTAAGCCGGAAGCCTTGAGTATGAACATCTTGGGTTAAAGCGGAAAAATAAATACAGAGTAACCTGAAAAGAAAAACAGAAAATTACGTTGGCATCACTTGAAAATAAGTTTTAAAAATAGAAAGAAAGAAATTGTTGCTTCTCTGTTGACGGTTACATATTTGTTTTATTAAAGAAATGTAACCAGATATCAGAGTAGACTGCAATCAGAGAAGCTACATAAGGGAATTAATATTCTTTTAACTATCCTTGTTCTTTTTAAATATCTTTTTTTTTTTTTTTTTTAATTTAGTGCTTTTCAGAATATAACACAAATAATACATTTCAAAATCGTATAACAATTTAGGAAATTCAGAACTAAAGCAAAACAACTAGGACAAAAAACTAAATATTTAAGGAATCATTAAAAGTAAAATTAATATTTATGCAAATATAATAAAAATCTACTTAAATAGTCAAACAATCTAAAATTTAAAATCGAAAAATGAAAAAAAAAAAAATATTAAAAAACCAAAAAAATGTTCAATAAAGTAAAGTGATAGGTAAGCAAATTTTAGAAAAATAGTAATAATGTAATTAATATAGCTCCATACTTTGGAAGGGAATGACGAGAGTTAATATATAAATTATATACATCAATGGCTTCAAACGGGAGTAGGAAATGCCCAAAGGTGGGCATTGAAGTGATCAAAGGGGTGCCACAGCACCCTCTTTGACTGAGTGCAAGTTTCAACAAATACAGCAAAACCCCGTTGAATCGTACTTTGTTACCTCAGCACGCGGTTTTATTAAGGTTTCCTTTTTATGAGATTTAGATTAACCTTTCTTCGGATAACGCCAGAACTGTTTGTTAATGGAAAACATAAATACCATTTTATTTATTTATTTTTTTGTATATCATAGGGTTAACCTAGTCGTTGAATTCCAGTTTGCAATCGTAAAATTACACTCCGAATAAGAGATAATTATAAGATCCGATGCTATCCGGATCCCTAAAATGTGTAAACGCTAAAACTCAGCTACAAAAATGTTAGGAAGAAAAAAAAAATAACGTTGATAATTGCTATTTTTGAAAATATTGTGAGGAAATGCACTTATACATTTTATTTTCGAGTAGAAATTTAACAAATTTACAGAAATACAGTTCTTCCTCTATAATCCGTCAGGTTTTTGTCTTGCCATTAATCCGGCATTTTCTACATTGACTGACAAATCAATGAAAATTATTTTATGGCCTCTATTTTAATGGAATAATGTAAGCAATCAATGTAAAACTGTGCAGTTTAGCAGTTTAAACTTATTGCGTGCGTTTGGTACTTTATTTGAGTGTAGTGTTTTAAAATTTCATACAATATCACACAGCCTTTGTTGTTTTAAATTAATGATTTTCCAGTTATTCGGCGTTCTACTCTTATATTTGTTGGATGACCCAGATAACCAATTTTAGAGCTTAGTAACATCGGCAGAAGTCTTATCTTCTTCTTTCTTAAAAAAATCTAATCAAACGCGAATGATTGATTCTTATCGAAGCACTAACAACTGAAAATTCCGATTTCAGATATCTGAAAAGGTTCGTTTGAATGAAACGCCTTTTTGTTTTTCCAAATAGAAACTGGAAGAAATGGCAAGAAATACATTTTCCATTATTAAAAAATTACACTACAATTTTTTATAAAGATAGAAAAAGAGAATTAAAATGATCCATCTTGCCTTAAAAGACCCAAAGAAAATATAATTTAGTCAGAAAAGCATTTATTTAAAAATAATGAATAACATCCATGGTAATAAATTAGGTAACAAAGGCCATGTACATTAAAAATAACAAGAAGAGTTGTTGCATTAATTCCATTTCTTAAATCTTGAATCACGAGCGGGAAGCCATTTTAATTATATGTGATTAATGTGCACAGGTTTTATCTAACACATGCAGAAGAGAGAGAGACATATATATGGTCAGGGCGGCTCAAATATTCAACACTGAACATTTATAATCTTTGACGACTGGATTTCAAGGATTTTGCAAAGCAAAACACGCGAAAAAAAAGTAGTGATCTCATTATTAACAAAATAATGTGGTTATTTCGTCAGCAATTATTATTACAATTAGAAATAAAATCAAAATGATTCTTCCGTAACATCATAAGTTGTCCTGAAAATAAAATTTGAAACTCTTCAAAAAAAAAAAAACATTCTAATAAAATGCCGTTTGTAATTGCAGATGGATAAAACATAACAAACAGGAATGAGTTGCGCGTCATGACCTAAAATTGTTAAGAAAGTGAGTCAGTAGATTGTTCGAATGGAATGCCAGAGTATTAAAATATGAGTTGTTCAGCTGCTGCTTCTGTTTTTATACTCTCTTCCATCTTGATATTAAGAGTATTGAAACAGTTTCTAAAACTGGAATAGAGTCACTCACCCATTTGTGTCATGTTCAAGCATTTTGTTCTATTTTAACTGCCTTTTTCAAGGAAGTTTGAAAATGCAATGAGAAACTAAAAACAAAAGGAACATTAGAAAGCTAATTCTCCGAAAAGATTAAGTGGGAAAAACAAAACAAAATAAAATATATTTTCATTCATCGGCATCAATAAATACACTTTTAAAGAATCGTTGAGATTGTTTGTTGTCATTAATACTTCTACTTGTGTATTGCTGCCCGACACAACTGTCTGCTAACCACAATAGACACACCTACTCATTTTGAGCCAAGGTGAGGTGACGAGACCGAAACCTGGGCTGAAGGCATGTAGCTAGGATTGAGCATTCGGTTAGGCACTGAATTTCATAGAAGGGAAGAGCTAAAATATCTTCACAAATCTATTTCTTTAACTTTTAGAGTAATCTGGAACAGAATTTTGCTGATGAATATCATTATACATTTATTTAATAGAATATACGGTTATTGCACTTATTAAAATAACTTATGTTAAAAAAATCAGAACATTATATTATAATTTGTTGTCCATTTTTATAAAATTGCATGATTAGAATTTCATTTTAATAAAATTCAAAATTCTTTTAAGTTTTATAATTCAAATTTCCTTTACGTTTTCACAAATATTGTGCCATGTCTAATATTTGGAGAGTTTATTTGGGAATACTCTCATTTCATAATGTGCAAAATATCAACACTATAGATAAAATAGATTTTGAAGAAAGTGTACCAGAATCCTCAAAAGTAATTTTTTTGTGAAAAACGCATTTACAGATATTTTTCTCTATGGAGTGGCACGTTTGTGTGCAATTTTTAAATTGAATTTTCTTGCGCTCTATTTAACAAATTTTCATAAATAATACGAGCCCTATAATTTGTAACAGCAAAATAAATAAAACAAATGTAAAAATTAAAACAGTTTAAGGTCTCAGTTATCTTCAAAAAAGAGGAATTTTTGCGTCGAAAAACTGTAGCATTTGACTTCTTAACAGTTTTTCTCGAATATCTCAGGAAGTCATCGGATTCGAATAAATTTACTGCCCAACGAAAGTATAATTGCTGTCGCATCGAGTTGGCATCGTCATTTTACGACAAGTTATCACCATCGATAAGACCTGGATTCATCAGTATACGCACGAAACCAAGTAACACAGAAATTTCCCCACTCCCTTTCCATCTACCCCTCAAAAAGCTCAGTCCAGTATAAGGAAGTAAGTTAAAATCTGCGAGAGCCGTAAAGGCCAATCAGGCGATGCCCGCCTTTGTTTCTTAGCCTTTGGACCTGGGGCTTTAATTACTATTTAGTGTCCAGGCCGTTTGGCTAACCCGACGCTGGAACTTCAGTCAACTTCCCGAGCTAATTTGATACTCATTTATCGAGGGGTGAGTTGACCCATGACCCGCGAACCATGCCGGAAACAGCGGAAATTGATCCCCGGTCAACAGTGAAAGCAGTCAGACATGCTTATCACACCACCACCGCGTCCGCATGAGGAAACAAAGAGAAAGGGAAAACCTCCCCCTCCGCCAGCTGGTTACTGCATAAGCACTTCATTCTAGCCGTGGTCAAAGCCGGCTTATTCGAAAAGCCAAATTCCTGGCTCGTCATTAACCAAAATATTTCCAGGCTGGAAGAGGAACTAAATTATCTAAGAAATTTCATTCTTAACTAACAAGTTAAATTTTTTTTTAAACTTCATTTTGCAGTTTAAAATTAAGCAGTTTTTTGAACTTTTTCCTTCGAAATATTCCTTAAGTACCACTGTCTTCTCAAACATCATGGAAAGTGTAGAAACCGAAGAAAAGCTATCCACACATAATCGTGATCGGAAGTCAAGGCCCTTCTGGGCTTAGCACACCAAAAACATTCGTCCCATTCGGTTGCTTTTAGTGAATCATCACCAAAGAAGTGGTCGTCATGACCAAATGGTTATAGTCGCATACTCGAGGCCGGCGTTGCTTCCGTGAGTCCTGATGCCACGAAAGACCAGTCGCGTAGCTCATTCAATCTGTCGAAGCTCCAAGTCCTCCCTTTGGTGTAGTGTTAAAGTTTGGAGTAGGAGGCGTCAGCACAGGTGTCGTCTTTGTCACTCAATCGAGGTTCAAAATGATGAGTGCATCACCAATAGCCCTCGTGTTGCTTCTCAGTGCGACGTTAATAAAGAATCAATCAACAGCTCCTAAGTAGAAAGAAAAGTTATGGCTGCAATTGTTGGGATGCGAAGAGCTTTATGTTCATGATGTTAAAAAACGATTAATAGATGGTACTTCAGTGAGTTACTCCATTTCTTTTTCCTAATTCTCTATTTACCATTTCTAACGCGGGTACTTTTTGAACTGCCTTCGTTTGTTAGGTTTTTTTTTCTCATGACCAGAGTGTGACATCAGGAGAAAAAAAAAAAAGTTGTGACGTAACGTTGGGCCAATCGCGACTTTTCTCTTCTACTAACATCTGAATTAACTTTCTGATATTATTTAAATTTTCAACTTTCCAATCAAATGTAGCGTGATATATGCATATTATATACTGAATATGTGTGATAGGATTTATATATATATATATGTATATAAATTAGCGACGAAAAATTGAGTGCAGAGAGTGAGTAGCGGGTAAGGGGCGCATGATAGTGACTTCTATTCGATAACAGACTTACGATGATTAAAGACCATTGGGAATGAATCCATACATGGGTGGGAGTTGAAAACCTCAGTCAAACCATCAGTTAATGTGATTAAACTCACTCAGACATGGGAAGCGAGAGCTTTGAATATTTATCCTAAGCTAGAATACAGGCCCGTTGAGGGAAACTAAAGCCAGAGAGAGAGAGAGTAATAATTGAACATTCATAACTTTACTAGATTGGATTCATGATCGATAGTTCCATCCATTGAGTTTGATATTCGGTTAATTTCCATTACTTAGACTTTCATTTAGTGACTAGCTCATTTAGAAATGATGATTTCATAGAAACTTTAATAAAAAAAAAAAAAAAAAAAAAAAGTTGTGTGTGTGTGAGTTATTGAATACTTCTAGATGAGTATAATGAGACTGCCGTTTAGTTCAGCACCGATACTTCTCATTGCTTTGCGATGCAACAGATGCAATTTACGGGAGTGTTAATTTTATTACCACATAACAGTTATGGTGTTCGGTGCTATGAATGGTTGAAATTAAAATCATATGGTATTTAATCGTATATTTGATCATATGTTTTTAATTTCAACTAATCAGAGCATAGAACACCATAAATGTTACACATCAATTACGCACATGAGGACCCGACTTAGGTTCGAGATAAAACGAATACTTCACATGTGTAGCTATGTAGAAAGTTACCCTGTTAGTTGGTTGCTGTAAAAAACTGGTGTTAAAAGGCAAATACATTTTCCGATCGAAGCTCTAAACGCAACAGCAATAATAAAAATAAAAACTAACAATAAAGCTGTGTACATTTCACGTTTCAGGTGTACGTAAACCAGTATCAACATTAAATAACATTATAACAAGTACAAAGCCGAATAGAAAACCTGCAAATAGCGCATCCTCTTAGTAAAAGCACGGAATTTCCCAGATAAATTTAATTGTCGTTGTCAAATGCTATGTATAATTACTTTTGCGTTCTACTCGTAAGTGCAGGTAGTTTTTTGGTGTCAAGCATTCCATAAAGTCAAATCGAGATTTTAACGACTTGTAATGTGCATTACGCAATATATACTTGGTTTCGCACTGCAGAAAATAGCTAGTATAAAAAAATGCGATTAACAAAATATTGCAATCAAATAATATGTGGGAACACTTGAACACTGTTAAAAAGTATCAGCATCTACTTCTAACAGTATGTCAATTGTAATAATTCTCTCTCTCTCTGTATACAGTTCAGGCAATACTCATGTTTCGATGAAATACACCAGTGCAGTTTACCACTTTTGGTTTGTTTGCTGTGACACTTATCCATTATTGAGGGATGTAAGCATATCTTGCCTATGCGAAAATTATTACTGACCGTTAATTCGGCGATGTCTAGCCATGTATCATGCTCAAATACAATACAATAGAAAATCAGTTAGCCAATATAAAATTTTTTTTTTATAAATTCAGCATTGGATTTAAATATTTTATTTTTTTAATATTTTTGATTTTCTATTCTCTTTATTGTGATATCAAAAATACAGGTTCACCATCCTTGAGAAGCTCTTCAGTCTAAAAGATCAGTTGCGATGTTTCAATCCAATTTACTAATAACTATCAACCTGACTTTATCCTCTCATCTTCATCTCCTTTCTTTCAATTCTATTCCATTTATATTTTATCATCTCTAATTCTTATTTTCATCTAATTTACCTTCTCCCGTTTCATTTTGCTCAGGAAGAAATTGTAATTTTCTGCAGTTCAATTTACTCTAAGGTCCTTGAGGTTAACGAAAAGAAAATCATGAATAGCACAATGTCATAGCCTTAAATTTTACTCTGAAAATGACTGTGATAATTTTTCAACAAAATTGATGACGTTTTAAAAATTTAATGAAATTAATTAAGAGAAATTTGATGTTAAATACCTTGTTTGCTTTGAACGACAAATTATATAGGATTAAGTTTCTGTTTAAACTTATTCAAATTGACATATTCAAAACACTGTGCTATATGAAACACAAAGAAATTATATTGTTAACGCAATTCAAATATATGTTGTATCTTTCAGGTCTGTCGGAAAGTTTCGTCCATATATGATTTGAAAGAAAATAATACATATTCCCTACATTTAATATTGTAATATATACTTTCCATCGATATTTAGTTATGATCTCTTGTCAGCGTGATGGTAACTTGTAAATGCCATTTTTGAAAAATGCCTTACCTTTTGAGGCGAAGAACTTAAGTAGTGCTTGATCGACATCTAGTCGACCCCCCCCCCCCTTCAATAAATTTTGTAGGGAGAGAAACGGGTGATAATCGGAGGTTTTCGAATCTGAGAAGTAAGGAGCATGCGACAGACTTCAGCGATTTCCTGGCCAGTCTCTAAAGCAGCGTGAGATTACTGAAGCTACAGTATAGAATGCTAGTATATGACGTAATCTAACCGCGGTAACACACTGTAATTGGGGGTCTACGGTGATTAAACCACAGAATAACTGAATTTCGAGTTAAAATATTAATGCTGATTGAGCTAAAAAAATATCAGACATTTATAAAGACTGATATTTTCTGCTGTCCCAACCCTTTTTCTGGACATTCCTTTATGATTATCAACAAACTAACAGAGTTAAGTCAGTTTGTTGATAATAATAAAGGAATTCATTTGCTACAATCCTCGTTGCGAAAACTCAAGAAGATTAAATTCTTTGGCAATTTCCACTTGTCTTACCCCTTTTCGAATTCTTTTGATAACACTGAGTTATTCCTCCGTTGCATAAGTCTTTTGTTTACGCTTACACACTTTCGACACTATTTACAATTATTACGGAAATCACTAATACCAGAAAAAGTCATTCTAACCCCAAAAGTTTGACAGGTATAAAATGGCTGAACGTACAACTAATCTCACTGACTACGCGATCTTGAAAATAATCGTTTTCTATAATAAAAATGTGGGAATAGTCGCTCTGCTCTGCAGCAGCACCGCCTGAAATGCAGATTAGTACATAAGATCTCAAGATGCACGCAAAAATACGTGTCTGTCTAACTTTCCCCCCCGTCATTTAATAAACTATTTTTTCTTTTAAAATGAGTTTGGTTTTTTGTAACATACTGATGTCAACCTCTACAACAGTAATAATAATCTAATTAGTTTAGTTTAGTTTTTTGTTAACATCGCACTAGAAGCAACAAGAAGGCTATTGGCGACGGACCTCGTAATTTTGAACCACGGTCAAGTGACGAGGACGACACCTGAGCTGGCACCCCCTCTCCTAATTTCCACACTACGCCAACGGGAGGACTTTGGGCCCCAACAGATTAACGTGCATCAGCCCCGGCTACACGGCGAGTCTTTAGAGGCCAAGACTGAAACCCACGACTCAACGAAAAGCGCCAGCCACGAGTCTGAAAACATGACTACTAGGCTACCGCGGCCAATCATAATCTAAATCGGATGCTTCCAATTTCCGAGAAATGGTGATACGCATAAATAAAATTAAAAAAAATATGTATTGATATCTGCTCTTAATAAGAAGCCTTGAACATCATACAAACAAAAGATTAATCTGAATTTCAAAAAAGAAAATTATAATTATGACATCTTAATATCTAGAAAATATGTTAAAAAACGATTGCTTATCGAGGGAGCTATAGTAAATTCACGTGTAAACCAGACTCGCGTTAATAAGACTGAATTACTTGTTAATGGAATTCGACAATACGAACAAACCTTTTTTGAACTCAGAATTACCTTGATAAGAATTTCAAACGAAACACTTAAACAATTACCAATAAATAAAATTGTACTATGCATAGTTTTATAAGGAAGAGATTTAGCCACCAAAAATACTAAGTTTTTTTTATAATTGTTATTTAAAACCTCCACTCAAAGTTATTTATAAGTTTTAAAACTCAAATTAATGCAAGCAAAAAAAAAATAAATAAATAAATAAATATAACTATCTTATATAAATATATAGCATATATTATGCTGTTATATAGTGCAAGTAATGTAAAAATTTGTTATAATTTTACAGATATCAGTTACGTTTCTTCTTCTTTTTGTGTGTGTGGGTTTTACATAATATGATATAATCACTGTTTGTTTCATTTATGTTTTAGTTTTTTACTCTATTTCACAAAGGGATATCATAAAATGATAATTTTTATTAGGAAATAACCGAGATATATGGATAAAATCTATTCTTCATATTCATAGACCATTATGAATATGTAAATGACAGCTATTCGATTGTGATAGTTTATTAATGTCGCAATGAGAAAGAACAACGAGAGTTATTAGCACGGATTTCGTAATTTTGAGTCTCGGTTAAGGAACAAAGACGGCACCCGAGCTGGCCTCTCCCTTTCCAAATTCCACATCACGCCAACGAGAGGACTTGGGACATCGACAAGATCCAAAGTACCTCAGCCCGCTAAACGAGTGGTCAATAGCATCTGGACTCGAAAACCCACGACTCCACAAATACAACGACAGTCACAAAACCACGACCCCTTACCACTAGGTTACCGGGAGCACATGACAGCTGTTCATGTTGATTTCTGGAAGGCGTAGATGGAAATCACCCACATTACAGTGAAGAAAGATTTCGAATCTACTGAGTTCTACAATGACGGTATTCGAAAAGTTAAAAAACAGCGATCGAAATGTATACCTCCAAAAGGTGACCATGTAGAAAAGTTTTAAGAATAATAAGTAAAAATTAAATTTCTATCTTGAGTATTTTAGAGTAATGTTTAAAACTTTACGCCACTGAAGGTTATTTCAATATACGATTTCCTGAAATTACACACACACTACATAACCCGACTTCAGTTAGTAAAAAGGACTAAACCAGAATGGTGCAATACAAACATTTTGATAATAAAGTGTAACTTGATACAACAGGTTTTTATGTAATTTAAAGAAAGAGAGTGTTCCACACACACACATGGCGTAATCTCAGATTTTGATATTTTCCTGAACCCGTATTTCGTTCCCTAAAATGCCACATTTAGGGAATTTCATAATCTGGGAAAACACGAACAAGTTCTCTAGATTCCTTTCTTATCTTTTTCAAGCGAACTCTCTCAACTGATTACATTCCACCAAGGTTTCAATGTGCGTTTTCTAAAAATAGTAGCAAAAGTATTACGGGAAATGTTAAATAAAAAAAAAAAAAAAAAAAAAAGGAGAAAGGAGGAGTCAAAATATTGCGAGGGAAAAAAATGAAATAGTTGTTTGCGAATGATATAATTTTTTTTTCTCTCTTTAATTACAGGAATATACTAACACGCTATACTACATATATATTATCACGATATAACATACATGAATACAATATGGTAACAAAACTGTACAGTTTTCGTCAGGTTATCTTATATATTTTTTAAGGTTCGTTGCACGAAATGATGAAAAATCCTATTTCGGGAAAATTAGCCTCAAATCTTTAAAATGTCGATTTTTTGAAAGATATGTATTCTAGAGTTCCAACTTTTCTAAATATTTTGGTGCTAAAGGTTTGACAATGCTATATATATATATATATACCGAAAATTTATGAAAGAATAATTTAAAAGACAAAAATCCAGAAAGAAATGTAAAAATAAAAGAATAAAAAATAAATGAAAATATGGAACCCAGCAAGTCAAAAAGCAATTTCGGGCTGAGGACCGAATAAGCGGGGTTAAACTAGTTTAATGGTACCAACCTTCTCCCTTTGCGACTTGGTAGGCTGAATTGGAAAAGCTAAATTACAAAAGAATTCAATGATTGCAAAAAAGTTCATTGATAAAATCTACAAAAATAAAAATCAAAATGTTGATATATATATGTATATATATATATATATGTGTGTGTGTGTGTGTGTGTATACATAACTTACACACACTTTTGAGACAAATTATTAAAAGAAAAACAATTATAAGAATTTTAATTACCTTTTTCTTAAAATTTCATTTTTTTTTTTATTATTTGTATTAAAAAACTTTTTTTTTGCTCTGAATTTTTAAAAAAAGTATGTAAAACTTCAAAACTGAAAACTTTCTTTTAAATAACCTTCTTTTGTAAATTTTAATCTAAGTTTTTCAGGATCCTGTGCGCAGTAAAATATTGATTTCCGTAATTTTGGAAAAAGTTTCCAATTTTATATCTGCTTACAACTTCTTAAGGTTTCGGTAAAATTATATGAAAATATGAAAATTAAAGTAAATATCTGAAAATTCTTTGGTAAAAGTGTCAAGTTTCTACTTTGTTTCGTTGGACGTTATATTGATTTGAAAAATGTTCTTTTCGCATACCCTCCCCGGATAACAGTTAAAAGAGTCCTGAAACCCCTTAAAGTGTTGATCAAAAGTAATGTACATTTTAAATCATATCTCAGGAAATTATTAGAATATTGTCACAAAGTTTATTTTAAAGAACTCAGAAAAATCCATATTTTAATATTCTTTTCTTTTCCTTTCTGAAAATAGAATATTGCCTATCAAACTCTATAGCGTGGAACACAAAAAAAAAAGTTCAGAATGATGTAACATACATTTGCGAAAAGTATAAATTCTACGTTTTGATAAATGTTGCCTCTTGTTTACTAATATTTTTTTTATTTCAAAAATTACTAAGACTTATAATAAATAATCGTTTCCAACTCACCTCGGCAAAATTTATTCAGAAATCGTCTCACATTAACTATGCCAGAAATCGAACGAAAATACTGTTATTGTATATTAGCAATATGTTCAACTACGAATTAAAAAAGCTGCGCTAACAATTTTCCCAACTCATTTCTTCATTTTTCTGCCAAGTTGACAAACAACTGCGACCTTGAGGAGTTCACGTGACCCATGAGAGAAACTGGGGAAAAAATAGGGAGAATCTCCGATTGGCTTATTTTTCGGGAGGGGTGTTGGGACTTCCATTTTCGATAATAGAACTTTCCACTTATTTTCCTATTTCAAAATAATCCTCCTTTTTTTTGTCTTTTTTTTTTAAATAAAAAATAATTTCCGTCGATTAGTCAGAAACAAAATGACGCTAATACTCCATTCGAATATCTGTTTCTGGAACATGAATACTATTTCTAACATTCGAACCTTCACCCCAAAATTTCAGGGAAGGAGGAGGGGCGACAAGTGTTCACGTGATCTTTGTACGTTAACTGTCAGGTATAAAAATCTCTTGATTTTGGCAGCGGGTAAAAGAAGGAAGGGTGCATTCAAACAAATCTCAGCTCCGACGAAGATTTAGATAAAATGTCCGGAGTAAGTAATTTTTTCGAAATTTCTACTAACTTTTCCCTCTCGATTTCTAAGTTTTCGTTACGTACAGAAAAAGGTTATTGGTTTATTATTTGATCATAGTAATTCGATAAAAAAAAGTCTTTTTGCTAGAGTTTTTGTTGCAATAATTTGTATTTTTTAAAATTACTCATTTAAAAAAATGTTCGATATTCTCTCATTTACCCGGCACTTCACCCATTCAGCCCTCCCAGTAAATCCAGTGTTTTTACGCTGGAAAGTTATTACACAGAAAATTACATATTTTACGCCTTCTGCTTCAACGGAATCATGTAAGCTATCGAAACAAAATAGTATTATTTTTTTTTTGTTATCTTAGCTATTTGTACGTTTGACACTTGCGTGTTCTGTATTAAATTTTACACAATAATTCATAACTTTGCTGTTTATAGACGCGCAATTATTAGTGATTTTCCAGTAATCTCTGATGGTGATAATCACTGATATCTGCCGAATCACCGAGAAAGAAAAGTATTTAATTTTATTCGTGTGTATTTAGTAATTACATTGCTTTCTTTAATATTATTGCGAGCTGTATATTAAAGCGAGCGTTTTTGTACTCCCCCCCCCCCTCAATATTTGAAAAGCTATTTCAGGAATGAAAAAAAATCTTTTAATTTACGAGTATCAAATTTATACGGCAGGCATTCGAACAAGAATGCCAGCCTTAAACTATAAAAATAAATAAAAATTTAATTCATCATTTATGCCTGAATTAATTTTTACTTTCCTCAATATTTTTTTTCATATCTCGATTACTAAGTTATAATTTACATATAGAAAATTGAGAGGATAATTTTTGGTTTGTTATTTTTGAAATAGTTGTTTCGTTAGAATTGTTTTTGCATTAGAATTTTCACTGGAAAAAAAAAATTATTTTTTTAAAAATTCTCCAATTTTTTTTTAAAAAAAAATGTGAGGTATTAATTGTACAAATGTATTTTATAATTTAACTTCTCTTTGTAAGAGGAATATCGATCTTTACAAATTAAAAAAAATTCGATTTTCTAAAGAAAAAAATATTAAAATGTAGATTTTTCTTAGTATTTTAGAATAAACTCCATGAAAATGTTTTATTTATTTCCCGATATATGAGTAAATATATATATGCTTACTTCAGATAACTTTATAGCAGAGAAGATTTTTTAAAAGTTTCATTCATTGTCACAAAATATGACTTTTCATCACTTTGCGCAGTATGTCTTAGAAACTGGTAAAGATAACCTTACGAAAAAGTACGATTATATTATCAAATTATTTTGCACTATAGGAACTAAAATTTTTCCAATTTTCATAAATCAATATAGGTACATAGGTACATATTGAAAAATGAAAAGTTTTAATGCCAATTTTCAATAAGACTTCAAAAAATGAAAACTGCATCAAATGCTAAATATTTTTAGTTTAATTATATTTCTAAGCCTTTTTTTTTATTATAATCATATGTTCTGATGTAAAAAACTTTTTAAGGTATTCAAATTCGTATACAGTGAAATAACGTGAAAACGAAGTGTTATCATTAAGCAATATTTCATAAATTACTTAACATTTTTATGAACATTTAAAAATAGTTATCAAAGTTAAAATTATGAATTATAACATACAACAAATTATTTCATTTCATTGAAACTTTTTAAAAAATATGAAAACTCGAAAAAAGTGAAAAATGTTCGATTGCCCTTAACAGTCGCATGACTAATTAAGATTGCGAGTTATATATTAAAACACTTTTTCTTTAAAGAATATTTGTGTATTTTTTAACCCCGATTGTTTTTGAAAACTATTTTGTATTCATTAAAGGAAAAAAAACAATCTGAAAATTTACAAATATCCAATTTATACGGAAGACATTCGAACAAGAATGCTGACAAGCGTAAATTAAAAGTATAATTAAATACTGAATCCCTCATTTATGTTTTTTCAAAATGCTTCTTGGAAATTATGCAAAAAAAAAGAATTTTTTTCCCCTTTCTGATGTCTATTCTCATTATGACAGCAATATAATTCATGTATTATATTGCTGGATGTTATCCTGTGTGCCGTTAAAAAATCCAGAGTATTCTTAACTATTTCCGAATACCGTTCCAGTTTCTTTGATGATTGGTTTCAAATTCATACCAAATAAAAATAAACACTTTCCTGCTTGTTTAGAATTTTTGATTGCGATGCTCCTTTCTTTAAAACTTTTAAAAGATAAAACCGTTTTCCGACTAATCAGCACAAACTAATTTTATCTTTTAAAATATAATAGCAGTTTTAAATACAATCAAATCTGTAATCATTTATGTTAATAAACCGCTTATTTAACTGTATGGAATTTTTACAACTTATTTATTATTATTATTTAATAAATGTTCAAATGATCTACTATTTGAAAAGCTATCTGAAATTATGATAAATTTTCAATATAAATTTGGGGGTTTAAATCTTTGTTGTATTTTCATTATGTATTTAATACAGAAACAGAAATACAACAGTAGATTACAAAAATATTTATTGGAATAAATATAATAAAAATACAATTTCTCCCCATTCGCAAAAAAAAAAAAAAAAAAAAAAAAAAAAATCTTATTAGGTATACTCATTTTAAAAATGTAGCGAAATTATCGGCTGTTTTTTATTACTTTTATTTTTAAAGAAGGATTTCTACTGATGGAAAAATGTGTTACTGTACAAATGTTGAAACAGTTCAAACACAGGAATACCTAGAACTACAAAAAATATACTGTTTTACATTGACACATATATTATCCCTTTGAAGTAGAAAGCATAAATAATGCTTGTATGGCTTGTCTTCTTGTGTAAAAATGCTGGATTACTGGCAGGACCGGATTATAGAAGCAATACTATATTCAAAAAATATTTTCATAACATGAAGTTGAATGGTTATGAGGAGTAGCATGTTAAAAAGGAAAATAATAGTAGTTTAAAATAGTTTAGAATAGTAGTTAATTAGTAGCGAGTTGCTCAAAAGAATTAGCCAAATTCGTGGAAAATCGCTCTATCTGGCAATATTGTAACCTCATATGGAAATATTTTTCAGCTTTGTACACTAAAAATTTCTACCCTAGCAACCGATTTGCTTTCGAAAGATTCGACCTTATTTATTTGCCATCGTCCTTGAAGGTTCAAAGGCCTTGTTTATTATTATTTTATTTTTCATCCCCTTATGGACTGACCCTCCAGCGAAATATTTTCGTACGTCCCTTTTTACTATCGGATCGACCCCTTGGCGCCAAGTACCCCAGGGTTATTTTATCTTGAGAGACTGTAGGATGCTTTTGTGGAAAGAAAAACATGCAGAGACTTACCTAGGAGGGAGCGACCACCTGGGCCTCTGATGGGGGAAGGGACTTCAAATATATGTGCTATATGTAGGATTATAAAAATGAACTTTGTATTTAGGGTGAGTGATTACGTGTAAATGTGTGTGTTTCAGTTGCTTCTTTCAAGGGAAGCTTTTCGAAGTTGATTAAAAGCTATCTTCGACCAACAATAAGCCATGACTTAATAGTTTTGTTATCCTTTCTATCGAAAACGCCGTAACTAAAAATATTCATTTTGATGAAACTAAAAATTTTTTTGAGAAGTCAAAGGCTCGCAAAAAACAGTTTTTGCTAAAATGCTATTGGGAAGAAAATTTTACAAAAAAATATTTCAAAGAATAGTTTTTAAGGAAAAAAAAAGTTAAATGTTTTGTATTTTAAAAATTATAATGAACTTTAATGCATATATTTTCATAGTCTTGTTAAATTTATAAAGATAGATGAAATAAAATAATTATGATTACCTAGGTAGCTTGAAAATCTAATTGTTTTAAAACATTATTCGAATATAACAAAGCAAAAACTTAAAACATTAGGTTAGTTATAATAACCCGAAAATGAAGTTAGTATAAAATTAAAAATAAGTTTGATGTATAATGCTGCAATTGCAATTATAAACTTCATACACAAAGAGAGAATTTCCTAGCCTTTGCTGCTGTAAATGTATTGATAAGTTCATCGTAATATATACTACAGATAACCTCCCGCCCCACACGTAGCAAATCCAAGTTTGACAATCTTTCCTATACCATGCATTATCTCAAATAAGATCATGAAGAGTTACGCAATAATCACAGGAAAAAGATATCCCAGTATTGATGGAACGATGGACAGAATATGCATGAGTTTAATGACTTTTTAGTGCATCGTAAAATCAATTTGGCGCCCCTTGGATACTGCAATGGGGAGTAGATGTCCCCCTTTCTTCCTTCTAGCTACGACGTTAATAACACGCTCCAGTAAAGGGAAAAGTGAAATAAGAGATTTTTAAATATTTTTTAATCATAGTTTTGTGCAATCGTTTTTTATTACGCTAAAAGACATTAAAATAACTAAGGTGTGTGTATTATGTATGTATGTATATAATTCTATACATTAAAATTATATTCATTTTACGAATTAATAAAATAATAAAATTCTTATATAATAACGTTAAATTTGTCAGTTATCAATGTTGCAATTTGTTTGGTTTCGATGTTTTGACGTCTTACAATACGAAATGATAGTTTGGCGACTCCTTTTTAAAGTCACCAAATATATCGCTGTGATAGCCAAAACGCACCCTACACTTCTCTTAAATTACATTACCCTACGAATTTCATTCAAAGCACTCCAAGAACTTTCCTGGTTGTATTAGGAATAAGTTGTGAAGTTTTCATCAAAATCGGGCCTATAGATCTTGAGTCTATTGGTCACACGTACACGACCATTGCTATTTATTTATGTAGATATAATAATGTTCACTAATTTGGATTTAAGGATCCCGTCTACCGTCCATTTTTATGTCGTGAACATGATGTTAATCCTAAGGAATTTCGACTACCATCCTCAAATCTTTACTATTTTATCTTTTTCATTTCGAAAGATCGAAAAATATTAAAGGTTTCTTCGGAATTGCACTTTGTCTCTGTTTTTTGAAAATATTTTAGAATATTGTTAAAGACTCGGAAACCCACAAACGAATAATTAAAATTTGGGTAAATAAAACTTCAAGAGTCTGAAGGAAAGTATAATTTCGTTAAAACATTTGTTATATTTTGCTCTTTCTGACGCATTTTTTTTAAATTCAAATAGATAAAATAGTATTGAATAGTAGATGGTAGTAGAAATTCCATAGGACGTTCACGAAATCAAAATGGCCGGTAGACTAGAGCCTTTAAAAATTCCAAGGTGTACATATAAGATACTACTTTTCCCATTCAAGATACTTGGATGTTAAGACTTCACGTGTTTCGATTGCTGATATATGTTACCTTTATCACATTTGTAATTATCAAACCAAAAAGGAAGTATTCTCAAGATTTTTGAATAAAAAACTCACCAGAAAATCAAGTAACTGATTACGAAATGCTGATACGCTATCGATGCGTTTTGTGAAATTGGAAAATAGCCATTTTTCGATAAGTTTTCACGGACGTTTTAAGATCCTTGTCACATTTCAAACTATTTCCTGTAAATAATTCCTTCGCGATTCTACGCCTTACTTGGCAAACGAGCAAATATCAACATCAATTTCTACAAATTTAAAAAAAGAAGCTTAATAATATTCAGGCGTAATTATTCAGGCTCGACCTTCCACATTTTCAAACCTCATTTGAAAAAGCCGAAGGTCAAGTCCGAAAAATAATCTCTTGGATTTAAAACGATTAATAAAGAATCCCCCCCCCCCATCATTCTGTGTGTTCATCATTCATTTCTCTTGCCCTCTATATGCTTATTTAGTTGATCAAAGCATATCGTTGCGTTGTTGGAATGCTATTGACGTCATCAGGATTATTTTGCAAAAAGAGTAATGTTGATGCTTGATTTACAAATGACATGAAACAATTTGGGGGAGAAAGGAAGAAAAATTGTTAATGTATTTTTAGACGTTCTTTGTCTTTACCATTAATGATAAAGTAATTACTAAAGTTGTGATGGTTGGATCCGTTAAACTAGTTAAAACACAGTTTGCATGTGTACAAAATCTGGGATAAAATTTAAATTACATTTCCTCCATTTTTGTTTTCCTTTAATTCTTTTCTCTTGAGATTTGAGACAAAATTTTCTCATCACTTTAACTTTATATTTCTAAATTTAATTCTTGAATGCTAATTTCTTAAGATTTAATTATCAAATATTAATCTTTATTTTTAAATTATGTATCTTCCAAAAACTTTGTTAAATTTTTATTTTACAATTATAATGGGCAGATGCATTTTTTTAAGTATAAAATAGGAACTTCCAATTATCTGCTATTTCTGCAGCCTAAGGGCAATTTTGAAGAAAATGAATGAACTTTAGATATATGTATTTATGTTACCGGGACGAACGTTTGATATATTTGACACACAGCACGTGAATTTATGTTCGCGAACTTTTCGTGAAAGAAAATGTTTCATCCTTTACCGTTCAATACACATTCACAATGATGTTAGTGAAATCATTAATTCGTGATGCTATATTCTTAAGAAAATAAAAAATTAACGAAAAAAATATTTTTTAATTAGCTATTGATACTCAAATGCATGAGAGTAAGGAGATGTTTTACATTTCTACCAAAAAGAGTAATACCAGACTTGTGGACTTTTGAATTTTGAACATAATAAGAAGTAATTCGATTTCAACAATTTATATTATGAAGTAAAGTTTATAATTCTATAGTTTTTAACGGTGTGGCAATGTCATGAGAAAATTCGTTTTTTTTTTTTTTTAATGTTTTAAGAATTGATAAGTTAGTGGCGAACAACAAAGATTATTATTTTATTTATCGCTCCTCGTGGAAGTTCAGCGACTTAAGAGTCAGGAAATTGAAAAGATATTGATGGAAGAAGTACGGGTTGGTCTCTACTAAGTGGACTGTTATGAGAAGTGGTACACGTGCGTGAAATTGTGAATGATATAGTGAGGCTTTCAACCTGATGTATACACATAGTAAAAAATTATTTGCAAAAATTTAGTGATAATGTGTATAGAACAAAACCTCGCAACATTTCAACTTCTTCACTTAACAGAGTAATAAAGGTTTAAATCCATTCAATTACTCAATTTAGACACTAAGAATATATTTTTTGGTTTATCACGAATTGATGTAAATTATTTTCGCCCCAAAAATTTAGATATATTTTCATAATGATATGGAGGTTTCTTCTATAATTTAACTAATTGTTAAAAACTATTAATTTTGAAATTAACTACATTTATTATTGTACTAACTTGGACAAATAGTAGTGGGAGAAAAACTCCGATCAAATATGAGAATAGAATATAAAGATTAATAAGAATGACGGAAATGGGAAGATCATCATTTGGTACACTCATTTAGTTTTTTGAATAAACAGGATTAAAGTTAACAATTACATACCTGGAGGAGGATGACAATGGTGTCCCAAAAGACAAAGCTAGATTCATGTCATTACTTAATGAAGTTGGAAAAAGTGTTTGTGCGACTGGAGAATGAGATGTGTCCCTCTGCGAAAATGTGAATGTGTGCCAAAATTTTGGCTAGCTTCTTATTTAAATGTGGCACCAGGAGGAATGCAGGGTTTCTATAAAGAGAGAGAGAGAAAAAAATCCTTCTTTTTAAAAAAATGTTATTCACATTCCTAAACCTCAAACGTGCGATGATCCTTTGTGGGACTTTCATTTGTAAGTTCAGAGTCAAAGAGAGTCCACTCCATATAAAAATTCATTGTTTTGTGATTGGGGGAGCCACGTATCAATAAAAGAAAAATTTTAATGTCTTTCAGTCATTTTTTTTTTCTTTTATTGTTCTATCATCAGTAGAATAAAAGTTATTTCTGTTAGTGCTAAGGCTTGTCATTGCAAACATATGCACCTATTTAAAATTCAGTCATTGTCCGTGCTTTAAAGGTTAAAAAAATTTGTGGTGCTGTTGAAGATTTGAGCACTACGCCTTTGTCTCTATATCAGGAATTTTCACTTAACAAAATCTAGGATTAACAGTAGAAAACATTTGGGACTAAAAATGAAATAAACAATGCTCTATGCACAAACTCACAGAATCGATCTAAATTATACAAAGAATTTCTAATGGGATCGAGTCTTTGAGGTTCATGCTAAGGAATCTTTTAAGAGCGTCACTCACAAGATTTGAAACTTAAAGCGACGAGAATTTATCTACTGGGAAGGAGGAATGGATAGTTATAAAAATAATGGTTAAAAGATAGGCAAAGTACTTATACGGTACTGGTCGTACGGAGCAAAAGTTCTCTCGTAAAAGAGAAATTACATGCTTTCTTTTTCTTAATTTTCATTATTTCCTTTGTTTTCAAGGTGAAGATTTCTTTAATGCTTTCAATTTTTTCTATTTTCCTTAAATTTCATTCCATTTTCTTATATTTGTGTTTTGACAGCTGTTATATAGTTACACATGTTAAAAATCAGCCTCTAATTGAATATCACTTTAACATCTTTGCTTTAAGGCTGAGAATTGACATAATATCTCTTGTTTCCTTTTCAGTCAAAACGTGGTCTCTTGGCTCGTCTGAAGGATGGAATCGTTGTAGGAGATGGAGGATTCGTCTTTTCTCTGGAGAAGAGGGGATATGTGAAAGCTGGTCCCTGGACTCCAGAAGCAGCCGTGGAACACCCAGACGCAGGTAGGTTTGTTTTGTCACAATTTATTGTGAATAAAATACGAGGAAGGTTCATAAAAGGTTCTTGTTTTTGACGCGTTGTTAAGGCAAGTTAGCGTTATCATTGAGTGTTGCCATCTCTCAAAAGGCATCAAAACAGATTTGACATAGGTTAGTTTTTATTTGGTTTCGCATTGTGGCCGCTTCAATTAGTGTGATCAGGATTTTCATCAATATCAATAAAAAAAAAACGTAACAGAACTTGAAACAATGGACTGCTTTCAGTGAATTTGCTCCATAGATGAGGTAGACAGTCTTCTAATCATGGACTTCTTAGAAACGGATAAACTATTTGTGTTGATGCAGGTTACAAATGTTACTCCATTATTGTCTCACTTTTCAGTGGGAATACTGACGTCATTAGTATTAAACTGATCCATGGGTTGATTAGGATAACTTCGTTCGTTGTATTTTTAATTAGTAATTAAGTAAAATATGTACTTCAGTCCTCAGTTTAATATAAATCACATAATGTAACAAATCATATTATTTCTTAATGAAAATTACCTAAAAATTGTTGGAGGGATACAACAAAAAAATGTGAAAAAAGTATAGCATCGAAAACAAACATGGCGGAAGCATTCTTACGGAAAGGTTGCGACATTATAATCTTTACAGTCAATGCATAAGGCACTGCTTTTTTTTTGGGGGGGGGAGGAATTAGGTTGATTGTTTTAGGGAGCGTGTATTTCTCTAATTTTTTGCTAGCGACTATGTCTCCTTATCTAAGTGCGTATAGTAAAATTTTAAAGATCACTAAGAAATAATTGAATTATATGGGATGAAAATTATTCTGCATATTAATGGATCTGTATGTGCATAATGTTGTAAGCGACAGCTATCAATGCTGATTTGTTTGATTTCATCAAGCCTTAGATTGAAGTCCCCTGCGGTTTTGTAAAGTTTTCATTATTATCCCTGGGTATTGTAAAGTTTAAATTATTATTAAAAATAATCGAGATTGAAACTTAATTTTTAATTAATTTCTTCTCTACATAGTCATTCTTTAGAATTAGACATTTCTCCCAGCGTTTCCCAAGTAATCAAGGTTGCAGATTAGCGGCCAACATTGTTTCCATCGAGTTCAAGCCCTGACGCTGCAAAAGACCCGCAGTGTAGCGGAACTAATGTCCATTAAATCCGATCGGGGTCTTAAGTCTTCCCTCAGACGTGATGTGGTAGATTAGATAGGGTGGTTCTAGCTCAGGTGTTGTTTTCGTCACTTCACCGAAGTTCAAAATGACAAGATCCGTCGTTAATGTGTTGCTTTTCAAAAATCTTCTTCTTTTCCCTCAACTAATTGAAAGAAGCTCAGGTCTTCGACCTCTTCCCTTGCTCTTCCCCTTTATTTGCTAGGGGCTGGGTTAGACATCTTGCTTTATTGTTACAGTAATTTCGAAAAACAGTGCTGGATCCCCCCTCCCTATTATTTATTTAAAAAAAACAGCTCTTGAATCTATTCAAGAAAAAATAATTACATAATTTTGGGGAGAGGAAACTTCTTTACAAATATCTCTTTTATTTATTAACATGTGCTAGCATGTTGTTTTGAGAAAATGGCATCGATAAAAATGTATGGGTATAATAAAAGGATACATGGTGTTAAGTTCAAAAGATTGATATCATTACACATTATAATTCTAGTAATTACATTTACTTTGCTTAGGTACATTTACTTTTAATTTAATAATTTTATCGTTTGATTTTATTTTAATATCCGAACAGAATATTATTGTCTACTTTCATAAAATTTACCGTTTGCTTTTATTTTAATATTTCATTTAATATTATTTTTATTTATTTTTTTATATATATATATTTATTATCATCATTTTTTTTTTTTTTTACATTGGCAGCGTTTTCATACTTGAGAATGTTTTGCTCGTGAAAGTAAAAATGCATTCGGAATTTGAAAATGGCATTTTCTTTTCTTGATAATCATTGCTTCTGTGGAGTCTGGGGCTTGGAAATATGCTTACTTTACGCTCATTAACAATCCTATTGAATAATTCTATTTTTTCGTGAACTTAACGGGGAAAGAAACGTTAAAATGAAATTAGCCAAGCCAATTTCAATTTTTTAAAAAAATTAATTATCTTTTGCCATTAAATCACCCAAATCATTCACCACATCCACACTTTGATCATTCATATATTAAAAGCTCTACATAAATTGCAATCTTGAATTATCCAAATATTTTGTCGGATACCTTCTTATGCTGGGAAGGTATCCATTATCAACTATTTCGTTCCCAAGGGCAACTAAATAGTTGATTGTGCTGCTAAATATATTTCTGGTGAAATCGTAGCGAACATTACACAAATATTTGCGACACCAAAATCACATTAAATAATCAATTCATGACCACTGGCAAGATCAATGGCATTTGGAAACTAAAAATAAACTGCATTATATAAAACCCATTATTTCTTATTCGATTTCATTTTCATGTAGAAGACAAGGAAGTCATTTTGACGCTTCCACGTATCAGATACACATGAATGACACACAGACATCTTTTTTTAGGGAGAAACTCTTCCATTGCGTTTGTCCTCTGACATTAATTTAATTAATCGAATGCTCTGCTTTCAACTTTGTTCGTTTTAAATATTTTTAATCTTATACACTTTCTTTAATTGACTGTTTAGGAAAATCCCAAAACAAATTTATTTCACTTTTTAGATGACATTAGTTTTTCTCTATAAATTTGATATTATTGCATTTTTTAAAAAATGTCATGAAGGAGAATTTTAAATGGTTTCCAGAAAAATAATTATAATATCTTAACCTAGTGTTCGGCACAATATAACCCTTGAGGATTCAATGCTATAAATTCAACCCACCTAACCTAATCATTTGACTAGAATTGACTCTCTAATTCAATTTAATGATGACCACAGAACGATATAATAATGGAGGATGGTTGCACATTAAATAATCGAAGCTTTTTTGCATTTTTATTCCAGTCCGAAATCTACATCGTGAATTTCTCCGAGCCGGGTCTGACGTGATGCAAGCTTTCACTTTCTACGCCAGTGACGACAAACTCATCAACAGAGGGAACAAAGCAGGCATCAAGTACACGGTAAGGAATATTATTTTCCGTAGCACGTAAGGAGTAGGGGTGTTTCGCACTAACTTACAGCAAGTGCATAATAAACTGTTCTTAAAAACAAAAGGGTTATGAACTCTATGATTACATATCCATAAATTAATAATGTACACTTTCAAAAGGCTAGGCCTGAAATTTCAGTAGGAAGGTATCCAATGGCGGTAATTTTTTTTGGGGGGGGGAGGGGGGGAGAACTTTTTTTTTTTTTTTTTTTGGATTTTTTCCCTCATTTTTACCGTCTAAAGCTAAACTCTGCATTTGCATAAACTCTTATAACCAAAGCATTTGCATAAACTCTGTTGTCTTATCACCTAGTGTAATAAGACCACCGATGTTGTCTTGTGGAGAATGTTAACACATTTGCTAAACATTCCTCTTTTCCTGTTCTAAAATGCAAATGTCTCACAGTACCTGTTAGAGTTTATTGTTGCTCCAGAAGTCATTGAAAATACCCCCTTTAGGTTTTAAAATTATACGACCAGTAGCAAACTTCCTACACCACTTGTGGACTTTTTGATACTTATACACGACTAGGCATATATACACTTTCGTAAATTTGTGATGAATTTCATTGAGTGTAGCGCAATTGGATAAAAACAGAACTTCTGAGTGAATATCGTCCCTTGACAAATGGCCGCCAAGCCAGGATTGAGCGTCCCAGGTAGGAACAGTGTTGCCAACTGCAGCACGAACAGTTTTCCTATGTTTACAGAGTTTTTGAAACCTTATTATTAGTATTATTCCCTTATTAAGTTGTCCTATGTCATTCAACGACTGTATCAATCGCTTATTCGTTTTATAGACATATGAGTAATGAACCGAATAATTTATGTTCAATGTTTTCTTTGATTTTATATTATATGAGTTTGCTCGTTTTAGGGTAGCGACATCAATGATGCGGCCTGCAAGATCGCCCAAGAAGTGGCCAACGAGGGAGACGCTCTGGTAGCAGGAGGCATTTCTCAAACCCCTTCTTATCTGAGCCGCAAGGGCAGGAAAGTAGTGCAGGAGGAGTTCAGGAAGCAAGTGCAAGTGTTTGTCAAGAATAAGGTCGATTTCCTTATCTGCGAGGTGAGTACTTTCTTTCCTTTTGTCTTGAATGCATCTTCAGCCCCGAGGCTAGAACCAATGCCAATTTTTAGGCAACCCTGGCAGTTGATTTTTGAAATGGGTAATTTTATTTAATTTCTTTGCGTATTATCTATCTACGGTAGAACCTCGTTCCCACTATCCAGGGTTGGGAGACATACGTTCAAAGGAGGTATGCGAATACCTCTTAGAACAAGCCTGGTGTCAACCTGTGACCCGCGAATCAGGGTCATCTGAACAAAAATTTAA
Organism: Nephila pilipes; assembly: GCA_019974015.1. NCBI lineage: Eukaryota > Metazoa > Arthropoda > Arachnida > Araneae > Nephilidae > Nephila > Nephila pilipes. The sequence goes on along the minus strand of BMAW01053160.1, from coordinate 229,524 downwards.
ACTTTTATTGTACATAAAATTACCAAAGAGCATTCCGCCATAAGTCGTTCGTATCGTATCCCATTACTATAAGAATATCTCAATACATCAACTCAACTATCGTCACCAGTTTTCTTCTATATTCTTGTTAAGAAAAAATTGTAAAATTGCTCTCATTTTAAGTAGCTCACGGGGAGGGTATGCGATGCGTGGATCATGAGAAATTGCAGCGAGCCTGATATATTTGATCCAGAAAAAAATGATTCCAGACAGACTATAATGCTTGGTGTCTTTTGATCGCTAATAATTTAGCATCAACATTGTGTTGTAACTGCAGGGCAGTTATTTAAAATATATTTCGTGCCAATACATTTAATTCAATAAAACGTAATTTCCATTAATTTATTGCAGAATGTTTTTTTTATATTTCTTTAATGGGATACTGGAGAATTAATCGACTCGATAGGTGAAAGTAGTTGAAGTTTTTAATGTGAAAATTTGAATTTGCGTCAAAAGAGCCAAAATTTAAAAAGGTAATAAATCGAATTCATCACACATACACACAAAAATATATGTATACATAATGCGGCCCGCAAAGTCTTTTGGGTTGGACAAACTTGTCTTAAAATGATGGACAGTAATTGTTTGTCATATTGTTTACAAGATGTATTTCTTTTGCGCAGTACTTTGAACACATCGAGGAGATGGAATGGGCCATTGATGTTTGTCGAGAGACCAGCTTACCCATTGCTGCCACTATGTGCATCGGAAAAGAAGGAGACCTCCACAACGTCAGTGTCGGTGATTGCGCAGTAAGAATGGCCCAAGCAGGTGAGTCTTTTCATATGCCTCGCTTAACGAGACTAATTCATTCCAGAATCTTACTGATAATGCGAATAAATTTTTCCTGGATAAATTAATGTAAAATACGATTATTCTTTCCGTGCCGAAAAGAATAAATTTTTCTGTATCACATTTATTCGAACAAAAATAATTGTTAAAGAGTGTGAATCATTTTCATCTTTTTCAGTCGCAGAATAAACCCAACTGGAATGTGAATTAGATTTGCAATGAAAAGAATCGAAATAATTAGTTTATTAATTATGAGACATATCTAATTTTTTTACTCTGGACTGTTTACAGAGATATTGTTTCTATAAAGCTTCAAGATCGTGGAAAAGGCGACACAACATTATCGTTCAAGAAATTAAAAGCCACTGCCTAATTAGGTTAATGCTTTTCACCATAAGATATAGCAGTTTCCTTTCCTTTTAGCATGTCTCTTATTGTGCCTAAAGATTGTTACTTTGCTCCGTTACTTTTTCTTCCTTTGATAAACTCTCCACCATGACTGCTTGCTGTAAAGCACAATTGTATAATTTCGGAGAGCAACTCTTGGCTGTGCTCTTCTTCAAGCTCATCGATATCATTGTTATCCACCTACAGTCCCATAATATTGGCCAAACACACCATTTCATTGACTACAGGCTCGGCAGGAGTCGAGCACAAGCTTCACTGAGTGCTAGAGGAACGAGTGCATAACACGGATTGATGTAGCAGTGTACTTTGTATTAAATGATCATATTATTTTGCCATTGATCATATACCTCACTAAATTTGTGGCAGGGATCTGGAGATTGGGTGCCACCTCAGGTATTGACTTTGTCATCTGAAGTTAGTTCATAACTATCGGCTTTGTTTAGTGGATTTTCGTGACTGGATGTTGGTAACTCTTGAAACAAGTTTTGTTTTTAGATTTGGAAAAAAAAAAAAAAAAAAAAAAAATCTTGATTGGCTAGCAATAGAAGGGAGAGTTACGACCGAGGTAAATGGTCGAGAGAAAATAAAAGTGATGACCAAGATAAAACTTCATCTTTCTTTATATAATGTCAGTAATACAAAACAGTAGACACACACTATCCGGACTTTATTTCTTCTCGCTATGTGAAATATCGCTTGTTAAGCGAGTCAATTTTAAACGATTTCTTTTGCTCGTAGTGAGAAGTGCTCGTTCAGTGAGACTCTTGTATTACTTTTGTCCTCTTGCTGCACAGCAGTTATCAGGTCATAACAACGTAATGCATTATAAATAGTATTATAAAAACTTTCCCACCGTCAGCTATGAGGAAGCACGCATTGTATAAGGTATGGATCACAATAAAAAGAGTTCTAGAAAACTTTAACCCCTTGAGGACCGGCACGCCAGGAATGAAGCACACTTCCTGGACCGAGCCTTCGGAAATGGAGCGTCACCACCAGCCCGAGCATTTAAAGCAGTTAAGCCTAATCTTAAAAAAAAAATCGTATAAAATTTGCATTTAATAGAATGATGGCAACTTTACAAGTTATATATATATATATATATACTACTTAATACGTATTGATATAAAGACAATAACATTAATAGAAATTAATTCAATATACAAATTACTAGAATTTAACTATGTACATGAAAACAAATACTATACGTTTGAAATTTTTTAAAAAAAGGATATTAAGGAATAATAATTTGTATATAAAAAAAATTCCAGTTTAAAAATTCTGCTGCGCATTCTGCCGGCGTCCCTTTAACTATCATGTGCACTACATGTGTAAGAGCAGCTATTCTCAGTTTGTTTTCACCAATATTTCTATCATATATATATATATATAAAAGCGACGAACAAGACCCTTATGTGAAAGTCAAATGATGCGAGATTCGACTGATGTGTAAACCGTTGCAATTTGGCGCCATATAAAAGTATATAAAAATTCAAACAAAACGTTCCGTTTCCCAATTACGCTGACGCGACTTCGGGTCCACCATTTTAATCGGAGCTCTTCGCGTAGAAGCGACGCTGGGCAGGTGAGAGTAAAAACGTTGCGTCGCGCAGACGAGACGCTGGTCGCGAAGGCGTTAAGAATTATATCTACTTCCTTTCAAAAGTACCACGTCGTTAGAGGTTTAATACTGCAAACTCGATTTGCATCAAAATCGCTTAACCCTAGTCTGCTTAAGACAAACTTTTTACAAATCCAAATCACCACTGCTTTTATCTAACGAGCCATTAATGTACCGCAAATGAGACGTCATGGACAAGGGTAAAGGAGCTGATTTTAGCCAATTTAAACAATTATCTCTTTGTTAATTTTAAAGCAATGCAAATCGTATTTTAACATTGAGGTATCAGCATATTTATGATCTGTTAATGCAAATAATCACATTTATAAACATAAGTTTTCTTGTATGAGTCATTAATAATCAATAGCTGTATTCACATAAGTAAATTTGTACTTATCTTTAGGTACATATTGCGGAAAACCAACTGCATTTATAACTTTAAAAATTTCCTGAGTGATTCAAAAATTAAATTAATTGTAAAGTGATTTAAAAATTAAAAAAATAATTTTCAAAAATTTTGAATTTTGTGGTTGAAATTTTCATTAATTTTTATACAAATATTATGCCCTATTTAAAATTTGTTAGTGTTTATTATAAAAACATAACCTTCACTGTAAAGGAAATAGCTTCATTTAGTAACTAGTATAATATCAGCGCTATGGATAGAGTAGATTTTGAGGGAATAGAACCAGAATCTCAAAAACCTCGTGCAATCAAAAAAGTTTTTCTCTGTGGCATAACACGTGTTTCCAATTTTAAAATCCAATTTTTGAGCATTCCTTTTATCAAATTTTCATAAATAATTCTTCTACGGATTTTGAGAGGTGCCCTTTGTTTTTTAACTGCTGAATAAATTTGAAGTATTTTTTGGGGTTCTCATACCTTTTTTAGGTCCTTGTACGCTAGCAACCTAAACTATTACGGAGGTGCTCGCAATCAGTTCGTTGAAATTATCTTCACATACAAATTGCCTTGGGCATGGGCGAAATAATCGATAATTGTCAAGATCACAAGATAAATGCGCTGATGGAGTTTGAATGCTTATGAACTGGACGAAACCCAACGAAGTCGTTCCAATCGGAGTTGTGAATTCCCTTCAAGTTCGAAGAAAATCTAACTTGAAGTTGACAAATTTTATCAGTATCATCTCGAGCGGCTAGCTAGTTGTCTGACCGTCGCATGTATATATGAAAGCCGCACTACTAGTAGATGCATACGGATCATTATGTGCACGCGTGTTCTACTACTTCTGATCGGAGCATCAAAAGACTGTTTGCAGTAATCCATTTGTTGTCTGTTTTCCGATGAGCTCAAAGAAAATTTGCATTGGGAGGGTGTAGTTTCAACGCAGGACTCTAAAGCTCACAAGTTTATACACTTTTTTAGGTATCCGAAGATAGAGAATTGACGGGAAATGAATTTGGTTAGCCGTCGAGGGGGAAAAAATAGAAAAACCACAGAAATATTTATTTTATTTTCTTATTTCTTCTAATTTACTCCTTTCCATTCAGCCTTTCCATTTTTTCCTATCTGTGGCTGTTCTTCCATCTTACACCGAGCCTCCCAGTAGCGGGAAAGTATGTCTGCAGGCATATTATCAAGCTCGAGGCAGTTCTGCTTGTGATCGTCTGTATTGGTGATCCGATATAACGGACAAATTTTATCAGGAGCCAGACCGATACGGTGGAGGTGTGTTTGTAGATAGTTGTGCCCTGTAGAAAGGGGGAAATTCGCGACATTCCCATCACGTTCCAAATGCACTGGAACACGTTCCGCAGTGGCAATGCTCTCCTATCTTTTGTCTTTTGAGGACTTTGAAACTCTTAACGATTGTAGTGATTTATTTGTGTGCCATTCTGAGTGTCAGTGGAATCATGGGTTGATTGGACTCGACTCCTCATCTCGTCATGGCATTACCTTTCATTACCGAGGACTCCTACATGAAAGAACCTATTGCAACACTAAGGTTCCACCACTGGTGATGAGCTCTACCGGTATGGTGCGACACTGAATATTTCGTTGGTAGTCAATGTGGCTGTTATGGCTCATTGTTCAAATGGTTACTTGCAGCCGATGAGAAGTACAACTTTTCTTGTAGATAGATTAAGAGCTAGGAGTTGTTTAGCCTTTTCCTGAATGCCACACATTTCCCAGTCGTAATTGCTGGTATTTTTCCCCACAGCTAAGGAGTTTTCAAAAAGATATTGCAGTGCCGTTAGGCACCTATTGCTTTCACTTCTGGTGAGTAACCGCCATCTGTGTAAAAGTGTAACCATTCGTTTTACGGATATAAAATATGGATGGTTTCTAGAGCGCATAATTTACTGAAAATTTATTGAAAGACTAACTGAAGTATATTTAAACATGATAGCATTAATAGGAGAAAAAAATCATCACCACTTGAAAAAACAGACTCTACATTTATCGATAGAGAATTTGACAAAAGAGTAAAAACACACACAAAAAAAATCAATTTTAAAGTAACAATTGGCGCGTAATAGGGAAGTGTTAAAGTTGCCATGAATGTGCAAGTGTATATATCTCAGTCGAAATTCCGCAACCAGTAATGATAGTCAGCTAGCTAGGCCGGCGCTAGCAATTTTGCAAGCTAAATCCAAATAATAATAAAAAAATGCCACCTTAATAAGCTTGTAAGCTGAACATTTTCTTTAAAAAAAAGAACCATGTTACCAAAAATGTTTTTACTCATGTTTATGTCATCTGTTCACTTGCGTTTGCAAACATCGTATAAAGATTTTTGTTGCATAGATACAGCATTATTTTTAAATCCGGTTCTTTGAAAAAAGATTGTTAGATTTTGTCAGCGCATCTCATAATTCCCAGAATCCTGTCAATTACTTTTACATTCGAATGAGCTTGTTCAACCCAGGTTGAACAAGCTCACGTTTTAAGTCCCGATGCATCTTAAAACGTAGAAATGGCCAGAAGCCTGTCAATTTTCGTTATATTTTATTCTAATACTCATTTATTTCCAAGATTCAAGTAATTGGAACATATTTTAGTGGGATGTGTTTATTTTTATTATTTTTTTTTCGCGCTCGGTTTTAGGAAGTTTTGTCGCCATATGCAAAAACCTTGCAGCGAGAGGTAGTATTGCATTTATACCAAAAATTCCTTGGATATAGACTGATAAATGAAACTTTTTTTCCAGGGGCTCACGTGGTGGGAATGAACTGTCACTTCGATCCCTTCCAAATGCTGGAGGCCATGGCAGAGATGAAGAAAGCTCTTAAGAACGCTGGTCTCAACCCCTATCTCATGACGCAACCTTTGGGATATCACACCCCTGACAACGGAAAGCAAGGATTCATAGATCTGCCCGAATTTCCATTTGGTAAGACTTGATACTTTCGAATATGTGTTTATCTGAAAATGTATATTAATCCGCCTTCTTTTTATGAAAGAAGGCGCAAATGACGACGTAGGTTCCTAGGATTAAAATAATTTAATTTACAGCCAATTATTTATATAGTAAACAGCCATATATTCAAGTACTGGAAGAAATACATTTACATAGCTCAATCACAATAGCAAATGATCCATAGAAAAGATTATAGAGCTCACTGAAAAAAAGGTGCTTAGATAACTCGACCCACTGATTCAGAGCAGCTATCTGTCTTTTATAATCTGGCAAGGTAAGGGATCAAACTTTCTAGAAGTTTCGCCGTATCTCGATAACCAAGTTTCACCGAGCCTGTAAATTTTGAATTTTCCATACATGCGTTCGATGCCAAATTTAGTTTCCAATAATATTCCCAGAAATTGTCGCAACAATAGTTAACTCGAATAAATCTATACACAATTTCAAAATCCATCAAATAATACAATGATACTTCAGAATCTGAAAATAATCCATTGCAAAATCCTTCCCTCCAGGAGTGAAAGTGCCAAATAACTAGCGCTATGGGACATTCCTATCCGGCTCAATTGTCAAGAGCGTACCTGCACATAGGCAACTCAAACCAGCACATCAAATGACCTTTGTCGAAGTGGTGACCCAGAATTCGATCGCTACATCGCAATACATCACAGCCTAAAACTACAATTCAATAAAATGTAGCGATTTGGATGTCTACTTTGTGACGGCGAACCATTCCTAGTCGGCTCTTGTGCCATAGCTAAACTCATAGTACTAACACTAAAAGTCAATAAGTCAATCAAAGAGACGTTAGACAGGTCGTACACATCGTATTTATTAACAAATTGCTAATATAACGACAAATATAATTGGCTCTCCCCAAATAGTGCCCTAAATATATTAACTTGGTCTACCAATAACAAACTATCAGAGCCTTACCACTAGTGTCAAGTTGAGGCTGTCTCGACTTCCAACTTTCACTATGCAGACGATAATTTGTAAAAATTCTCGGCCCCGTCTTTGATTCTGGAACAATTGTTAAACGCTAGAACCACTCGACCTCTTTCGTGTGTCTCAAGTTTAATTTATATAATTCCTATTTCACTCGTTTCACTTTATTTCTACCTACTTGTAATTTAAATATTCACGTTTCATTTATGGTTGGGCAAAGGTTGCTTAGAAAAAGCAATCAATCTTAATTAAAAGTCCCCGAGGTTAGTGCTAAGAAAACCGCGAATTGTCCAACGTCACAACTTTACTTCAACTGTAAAATGGACACTTATAAGATTTTAGTTGATTTCATCATTTCATGTTATAAATTAGGCAAAGCAGGGTTACTGTATAAATGAGTTGTAGAAAATAATGTATAAGGAAAGAAGAGGGAAAATCTGAAGAAAACTGGGAGGGGAGGAATTTGTAGCAGCAATAATAGATTGGAGGCTCAATTGGTAAAAAAATGGTTTGATAGAAGGCTGGAAGGAAAAATAACGGATAAGTATAGTAATATTAGACATTTTTTGTAGTTGAGGACGTCTAAGGATTTGCTCCAATAGATTTAATAGATATCTTGAAGGCTGGTTATTCTATTGAATATTGAATTGAAACTTTGACTTTCTGTTCATTGATATTTGACTGAACTTTATTTAATAGTGAAAGCACAATTAAATGGCACAGTTTCTAAGATTAGGGATCATCAGTAGTTTGAAGGACGAGATCATAAAATAGCAGGACTTTACAAAATTCGAGACCTTACAAAATTATAACCTAAATTCGATTGGCTTTCTGACACCATCACTGCTGATATTGACACAGCATCTGAGAAGCTTCGGCTTAAACTTATTGACACACAGTCAGAACACATTGTGAAATAAATGTTTAATGTTGTTGTTTTCTTCAAAGTGGCCCCCAAGCCAAAACGACCCCCTGCAAAATACCTTGCCATATAGTAATAGCATTTTTCCCCCAAAACTTTTAATTATCTTTCTTTTTCTTTGGGACAGCCTTGGAACCTCGTGTGTGCACAAGATGGGACATGCAGCGATACGCCAGACAAGCCTACGAATTGGGTGTGCGATACATCGGAGGATGCTGCGGAATAGAATCGTACCACATTCGAGCTGTCTCTGAAGAGCTGGCCAAGGAAAGAAAAAAGCAGCCCATCTCCTCTGAGAAGCACGATCCTTGGGGTGAAGGACTCAAGATGCACACCAAGCCATGGGTTAGGGCGAGGTATGTATCTGATATCATCTGAGGAGGTTTATCACCTCCTTTTCAAATTTGTAATTCTTAACACCAATCATCTCATGTTAAAACCTACCACTTTCATTATCGATTTGTCATGAAGGAAATCGGAGAAAACTGGCCCCGATTGGAGAAAATTCCCTTTTCTGGATTATAAAACTCGCGATTTTTCCACCAAAGATCTTTTTTCGCTTTACGTATCATTGTGTAATACGGGTTTATTTAGCTCCGTTTTTCTTGATGTGTCTATTTTCAATACATCTTTGGAGTTGATTTGCTTCCATGTATTTAATAATCTGTAAAATGACAATATCCAACGAAATAAATGAAAAAGAACTTTAATTTCAATAGTTTTGCTTCAATGTATGACTCAACATGGATTTTAGGTCCTCAAATTTTCCCCCCTCCTTGAATGATGGATTATCGAGAATATCTAGTTTTTGAATATTTCTGGCTTTATTTTTTTTAATTCATAAACTCACGTAAGGTAGACAATATACCAAGTAGGTATATCACGTATTTAATTGCATCATTATCAACTCTCAGCTCCGAGAGGTACAACAAAAATAAAACAAAGTTTCAAGTAAACAGTTGTTGTTTCAAGTCCTTAAACCCCGGTAAACTAAACTATTTTATCATCAAATGATTGACTTGTGAGAAAAGTGTAATCTTTTACTTGTAAGTAGTGATTGATGTAAAAAATATGTAATTTCTTAAAGCACTACACTTCAAAACAGCATGTTTTCATGCTCAATCGTTTTCGTATGATACCCCTTAAATACTGTTTAGAGCTATGAGAGGAAACCATAAAGTTTTAATTCTTACTAAAAATAGTCAAGACAGAAACTTAAATGTTATTATTCTTTCACACTTCAGAGTTATACATTTTTACCAGCGCTTCTTGACCTTTCGAAATAGTAATTACCGTAATAAAACTCAGCATCAAGGGTCGTTGTTAATGAATTCTATCTTCTTCACAATACGGGGTGGGGGGTGGGGGCTGTTGTCAGCTATAACACAGGAAGTAAAAATGCTTTAATATCTAACCTGAGAGGGACGTCTCTTTTAGCTTTGTTGATAAAGGCGCAGCAAAAAGGGACCGGTCAATTTTTCTTCGGACCCCGTGGTCAAGGGTTCGAAACACCACCTGTATCCAACTGATCTATCCCTTCGTGGGGTCGAAAAACATCTGGCGCCGAAACGGCTTTCTAAAACTAAACAAATCGACATGAATAGCTCCTATTTTTAACATTATATACACGAGGATCTATTAATACGTGGGATAAATGTATCCAGGTATCACGTTTTTTTCTTAGTGATAAGTAGAATGTATTATCTTATGTATTTACACCCTTATGTATTTCGTTCTATCAAGAAGAATGTCGGGGTTAATGAATTTATGTTTGATTTTAGGGCTCGTAAATCTTATTGGGAGAACCTGAAACCAGCCACGGGGCGTCCTTACTGTGCCGCTCTTTCGAAGCCAGACAATTGGGGCGTGACAGCTGGATCTGAGGATCTCGATCAAAAGGCGGAATCCACCACCCAAGAGGAACTCCAGAAAGTGTTCGAAAAGAGTGCCAAATAAAAAGAATTTTTAACACGTGTTTTAAATTTTTCTGAAATTTTTTTTTTTTGAACTATTTCTGAATTTCATTCCAAGAAGAATCCATTGGATTACAATAAATAATATTTTTGTACAATTTGAAGTTTATTGTGTTTGTGGAGTATTTCCTGTGACTATAATTGAATAAGAAATGAGTGGTTTTTAAGGATATACCAATTCCAAAAATGAGTGATATTTAAAGATGAGGCTTTTCTCAATTTTGAGTCACCAAGAAAAAAAAGTGACTGAATTTTTTTTTTCAAAATCATTAAATTTAAAAAAATGTTCGTTTCATTATGAGCTTTTCATGCAGTAGTTTAATTTTTAATAATTATGGATCCAAAAAAGAGAAAAGAAAAACCAACGGTGGAAACGTTTAAAAGTCATCTTTTGTATTAAATTAATAAATTGGTGATATGATTAATATTGCTTCTTTCGATCCAAAGGAGGGATTCTTAAACTTTTTTCTCATAGAGCCCATTATCAACTTTTCCTCGGTACATCCCCGTCGTAACCTAATGTACTCCTTAAAACAAATACCATATTGATGACATATTTAATATTGTTTACTTCATTCTAAAGCAACGATTCTGAAACTTTTTCCCAATACACCCTTATAAACATATTCCTTGGTTATAAAGAAAAGCCTTAACATACTCTTAAAATAAATGCCAAAATGGTGATTTATATATAAATACACACATATGTGTATATATATATATATATCTACTAAATTACAAATTATAACCACTAATACCTTATTTTAAAAATTTAACCAACACTAAAATATTGCAGAATTAACTATAAAAATTCAACAAATTATCAAAATAACTTATACATCAAATAAAAACACTATGATATTTAAAAAAAAAATATTATTTTAAAATAAGCTATAAATTTATTTAAATGGTAATTCATGCATAATAATTCAACACAAATATAAAACATAATAAAAAATACTTCCAATTTAAATACATAACAACCTTAAGCAGCACAGCATAAATCAAGAGAGAAGTCTTACAAAAAAGGAAAATGAAGGATATGTAATTTAATACGGTCCCTAACTTTGGATTTGGAAAAAGTTTGTACTAGTTTTGTGGATCCGACCATTAAATCTTCAGTAATTATGTTGTCATTAAAGATATAGATATAGAGGCGATAAAAATAAATGATAAAAAGGGAAACTAACACATTTCAACCAATAAATAAAACTAAACTTAAAATAATATATCCCTATTAATACACACTTAAAAAGTATATTTTAAATTTAAAAAAGTTTGATTTTTACCTTAATAACATATTTGATGTACAACACATTTCAATATGCACTACACCACAATGCGAAAAATTCCAAACAATTGATTGCTTGACTGATAATATATACACAATATTTACTGAAAAGTAGTTACAAAACAAAAATTCGAAGCCTTTTTACCAAGTAATCATTTATAAGTTTAAAACATTTTTGAAGTGTTCCAATCTACTAAATCTAGTAGATGTAATACTATTAAAACTAAGAAAAGAATTATAAAATAATGTGTCCCCATGTGATGGCTAAGTTAAGATTTATAATAAATTAAATAAAAAAACTTTGTTGGCTCACATTTTATACCGGGCACTTCACCTTTCCGGACCTTCTACTTCAATGGAATAATGTAAGCTATCCATACAAAGCAGTACATTTTTTTTACAGTTGTAGTTATTTCTCGTATTTAACGCTTCATTTGCGTGTATGTATTAAATTTGACATATATAGCTTTTGCTATTTTTTAACGCGTTATTATTAGTGATTTTCCAATGATCCAGAGAGGCTTTGGTCCGATATCTGCTGCATTACTGAGAGAGTGCAGTGTATATATTTCTTTAGTTTAATTATTTTCTTCAATTGGGACTTTAGCTACTATTTTGTTATTAAGTAGTTATGCTGAGTGGGTAGGATTGGAATCATAATACTAATACAACCGCTCAGTCTCGAGCTTAACACAGCATTTTAAATCGCGTTTTTTGTTGATATTATCAACTCATTTTTCTAGATTTTGCATTTGTAGTTTTAATTGGTATTTTAGCCTATTAAGACATTTATAATAATTGAATATGTTTAAATTACTGGTTTTATTTTTACATATTAAATATTGCTAGATTTTATAATGCTATATTCGGAAATTTATTATTTCATTATATACATGTTTATTACTGTTTTCTAGTATATATTCTTTAATATTCTATTTTACAGAAATTTAAAGACTTCAAATACATTTTTAGACTTTTGCTATTATTTTTTACAGCTTAATCAATCTATTTAAATTTTGTCTCGCATTTATTGAATTATTATAAGTTTAAAATAAATTTATTAATTTGGCAAAAATAGCGTTTTTTTGCTAATTTTAAGGTTACATTTTAAGTATAGTTAATTTATTTTTGCTATAGGGTTTTTTTTGTAATTTTTTATAAGTTCACTCATACATGCATGTTTATTTAATTTCTGTTTAATAATTTATTTATATATGTGGCCACTAAAGTCCTTTGTCACCCTTTTCGGAACGGTTGCTGCTATATTCGTAAAAGTGGTGTCCAGGGTATTACTGCGAAAATCAACGGTTAAAACGCGCATTTGATTTTTCGTGATTTCCTACACTCTGACGTCACAAAACTTGAACGGAATGAGAAACGAATATTTTTCGGGAAAAACACGATACTGCTGTGTAGAGTGGTATCGCGTGTGATCCCCAATAAACCCCCGAGGGTTGCATCCTTGTACTGATTGTCTTTATAGACAGAGTAGACAATATATAGGTCGTGTAAAATAATATCGCTTCAACTGAATGCAACTTGTGTTTGGTGTTCGAAATATTTGTAGTAAACAAATACGTGAGAAATGTTATGCTTGTTCACCTGAAACAACTATTAAAGAGACATCTTTTCTTGGGATTGTAGATGTTGATGTTCATGCTCATAGTGCGATTTTCCGAAGCTATTGTGAGATAGTTTTATTATACTGTGAATGTGGACTGAATGCACTATCAGCAGCAAGGATATACCGGCCACATTTCCCTGTAGGAGCGCATCATTCTCATCAAACAATCCTAACTGTTGTAAAAAGTTTAAGGGAGACAGGACTTCATCCGGATGAGGTATTAGAATACGCCCTCACATATCAGAAATGCAGCACAAGAGATATCAGTCAACTCTGTGGCCTCTCCAAAAGTCAGATTTGTAAGATCCTAAGAGAATTAGGCGTTCATCCATACCGACCATAGCCTCAACGGGTTTTATTGTACGGGGATACCGAGCGACGCTATGCTTTGTCATGAATCAGATACAGGTCCTGCTAACATTCATGGCAGATATTGTGTAGATAGATGAGGCATGGTTTTCACTGAATTGCATGTAAAATAGGAAAAGTATCCATTACTGGACGCTGGAAAATCCTAGATGTTTTCGACTTTAACAAGCTGATTGATCCAATATTTTACGATGGCATATTAAAAGGTGAATGATGTTTACAATTGCTACAGAACGTAATATCTGATTTTGTGGAGAATCTCCCGTTGTTTAATCTTAGGAATCTATGGTTTCAAAACGACGGCGCGCCTGCTCACAAGACATCTCCAGTGTAGCTGTAACGCCTCAAGATATTCGGGAGCTAAATAATTGGGTATCGCAGTTTCGAAGAGTAGCCTCCACGTTGGTCTGGTATGACTCCACCGGACTTTTTCCTTAGATGATACCTGAAACAGCAGGTGTATGCTACTCCTCCACAAACATTGCAAACTCCAAAACAGACGTTTGCGCCAACGAGTCACGCTCTACGCTCCAACATGTGCAACGTGACATTCAAACGAGGATCCAAATGTGCATTGCAGCTGACGATGAGAAGTTTGAACCCCTTAAATAAAAGTATTGTTATATTTAATTGTTTTTTCCTTTCTCCAATTACTTTGTCACGAAAATACCAATACGAATTTTAACCGTTCAATTCCTCGTTTTAATGTCCGCAAGATGTCTTTTCGAACTAAATCGATGATGCTCTACAACTTTGTAAATCTCGGGGGGGGCGGGGCCGGGGGGGGGGGGGGGGGGGGGGGGTTGGTTGGGGGGCAGTGTCCCACCAGGTGGCGCCGTTTGTGGTTTTATTCAGTTGCGCATGGCTACTTTACGATACCTAGACACTACTTTTATGAATATAGCAGCAGCCGTTTCGAAGTTAAGAGGGTGACAAGGGACTTAATTGACACCCTGTATGTCAAAAAAAAAAAGGCACCATAAATAAATTTGTCTTTTTTATGGTTATTAGACAAAAATCAGTTCCTTTTTAATGACACGAAGGAATCTAAATATTGATGTCAATTAATTAACATTCCTTATTTAAAATTAAAAAAGTATTTTGGGCGATACAGGCGAAGATACATATTTCCCCCCTCCTTCTTAAGGTAAAATGAGACTAAATTTCAAATGTCATTTGATTCTGCTGGAAACTTTCTGAATTCTGAAAGTTCAAAAAATAAAATAGAAACGGATGCAATACCGTTGCACTAAGTGAGTGCCCCATTCATTAGACGATAAAAAAAATTACATATCTACTGATCCCATTTCAAAGCTGCTTACACACACACGCAAAACATTTCCCCCAAAATTAAAATTAAATAAAAAATTTAAGAGAACTAATGTTATTAAAAATGTTTATCATCAGTCAGTTGTAACATAATATAAGGAATAAACAATGAGAAAAAGGAATAGTGTAGCCTACTTGGTAATATTCTGAACCTGTATTTATAAATATGTATAACACATAATACTTTTGAAGTGAAAGGTGCATATGGTTTACTTTGAAATTAAGTTAGGTTAGCTGCTTTATTCGCTTTGTGGCTGAAAAGTGTCGAAAAAAAATAATTAAGGAATCCAACTTTCTTGCTAATTAAACAGAAAATTCAACAAAGAATTATATTAATGTAAAACGGCTCGCACACGTATACATGCATCGAGATACGTTACACACACACACGTAATTATATATATATATATATATATATATATATATATATACGTACTTGTTTCTTTTTTTATTGAATAAACAACATAAAAGTTTTAAACAACATAATTTTAGACATTAAATAATTTTTACATCAGCCGGTAGATGGCGCGACAGCATTTCTCGGGGAAAATGTATTGATTGCGTCAGTTTGCAAACGGCAGGGAAAAGCAATGTGCGTTCTATGGTTCAATGAAAACAAATCCGTTGCAACCATTCAGAGACATTTATGTTTAGAATACTCAAAACATCGTGCTCCTAGTAAGGACTCTATTAACTCTTTCAGGGGTGGTGGTATATTTTTTATACCACATATTTAGCATCCTAAGAATCTCTCTAAAATACCTTTCTTCCCCACACATTTATCTTTAAATGGTAGCTTATAGTGTTATTTACTTAAATTAGATGGCACAACCATGAAGAATGATTATAAAAATTATAGCTTTGAATCTAATGAAAGTTCCTAACAAGTCGTTGTTTCATCACTTACAGAATTGTTTTTCAAAATTTAAATTTTATTAGTTAACTAATCTACATATTTGAAACTGTATGTAAATATTGCCAATTACTCAAAACAAAATACATAAAGTATTCATTTCATACTTCAAACTAAGTGGTAAAAAATTTATACCACCGCCCTCACAGAGGGTTAGAGAGCAACATATGGCAGCAGTAAAATTTTCGAATTGGACAGATATGTGACTGTTCACTTTATTACAGAGAAATAAAGAGGTCGTAAATATGTTATAAATGCCAGTGAAGCAAAATTCAATCTTATTCTCCGAAGAAAAGAGATTTCAAACAGGAAAAATAGTTATATGCAAAGTTTTGCAAAGAACAGGCTTAGCCACCTAAGGTGTGCTGCTTTTTTTTATAATTATTGTTAGATTACTCAGTTAAATAAAAGAATTAAAAGTAAACGATGAAATTTAGAAAAATTGACAACAGTAAACTTTTCCGATATTAAAATTAAAGGAAACGATAAATTATTAAACTGAATATATTTAAGATAAATGTAATTAAAATTAAAACAAACGATAAATTAAAAATTGGATATATATTAGATACATGCAATTAAAATTAAAGCAAACGAAAAATTATTGAATTGAATATATTTAAAATAAATGTATTTAAAAATTAAGCACACGAAAAAAAAAAAAAATTGAAAAGTGATCTGGTACACCAAAATGCTTCCCTAAATAAATAGCCCCTTAGATGGCTAGTAAAAATTTATCAACGCTGTGCGTGCCCTTGAAAAGACAACAAACAAAAGCGAAAGGGGAAAAAAGATTTCTCAAAATCTAAGCTATTGCAAAAAAATCTAACAAAGCAAAGACGGAAGGAGAGTCTTTGCTGGCATCTAAGTTAGAACTAGCTGGAGGCAGCAGATTAGGGATTGGTGTTGTTGATAGGCATGAGATTTGTAAACGATAATTGATGTATAGTGTTAGCATGAAATAAAAGTAGACGATAAGCTGCCAACAATTGAGGGACGATAGTAAGGGTTCAATGCCTCTAACGGTGAACTTAATCAATGAATCTAAGTAAACTGAGATGTAAATTATTGATTTTAGTTAAGTTTTTATTAACGTCGCACTAGAAGCAATACGAGGGCTATTAGCGATGTACCTCGTAATTTTGAACCAACGGTCAAGCGACATGGACGACATCTGAGCTGGCACCCCCTCTAAAAACTTCCACACCATGTCCTCGGGAGGACTTTGGGCCCCGACATGTAAATCATTGAAGAAAGGTATTACAAAAGATACAATACAGCAAAGAGTTTCCTGCTTTATAAGAAGAACAGAGCCCTCAGCGTACAACCCATAAATACTTCAGAATAAGGAGGGATGATCTTGCTTTCTCTTTCTTTTTGACACATTTGTCCACCACATATGTTTCGAATGCGAACAATTACCATGGACGGCAGGTTTTTGAGCTCTTACGGATCTACGCATATTCTTAATTTTATTAATAGTTGCCTTATAATCTATTTGTAATCAATTTCTTAAATATATATATTTCTAAAAAATATTTTTAAAAGAATGCCTACATGGAGACTTTCGATTGAAAAAAAACTTGTTTGGTATAAAAAGCTCCCTTCTGATGGATCGGAGTTACCTTCAGAAACCAGTGAGGAAGAAAATATATTTACAGTAGATGCAATAAAAAATATGCCTTATTTTGAATTAAACTGCATATGCTTTTCTACTAAATTTGGTTCATTAAGTATTTAATGTAATTATATTATATTATGAAAATTATATATGTATAAATAAGTTACATTTAAATTAAATAACACATTTTCTCACAAATTATCACTCATAGAAATAAAAATTCATCATAAATTTCTCATTTTTTTTGAAAAAGTGTCTTATGATCTTAATATTTCCCAAATGAACTAAAATAATATACTTATTCATGAAATTATTTATTATTTCTTCGAAGGAATACAGGAACTTTGAAGGAGCAACTAGTGTGCAAACAAGATGTCCTAGACAGGTGATGGTATATTATTTATACCGGGTCTTATAAATCAGGAAATAAATAAAAATTAATTTTTCCGCTTGATATTGTGCCCTTTTAACATTATTAATTCATATCAGATGAATTTTAACTAAAATTTAATGTTTTTATATACCGCCCCTCAAAGGGTTAAACGCTGGTACCTACAATTTAAGGTCACAGGAAGTTTGGAAAAGCTTCTGGTAGACCATCGACTTCGACCAAGTTGTTGATCGCTTGAGGAAACTTAACATCTACTCGTTGTGCTGTTTTGCAGTTGGAAATATCAAGGACAGTAGCTAGGAGAATTTTGCGTAAGCGTCTCAAACTTCAACCATATAAAGTTTAATTATTGCACGAATTGAAACCGAACGATAAACCTAAACGTTTTGATTTCGCCGTGAGTGTTCGTAACAAAATCGACAAAGACACCTGTTCCACAAAAAACGTCATCTTCTCCGAAGAAGTAACTTTTCACGTTTTTAGTTATATTAACCGTCATAACAGTCGGATAAGGGGAACTGAATCTCCTCATGCAGTAGGAGAAAAAGCACGCAGTAGCCCGAAAGTGAATGTTTGATGCGCATTGGTTGCAGACGAAATCTTCGGGCCATTTTTCATCATCGAACAGTGACCAGCGTTACATATCTGGACATGTTGCAATGCTATGCTTTTCCTTTATTTGAAAGCATCTAGCCACGAGTTATCTTTCAACAAGATTGCGCTAAACCACACTGGGATTCCATAGTTCGAGCCGAACTGGACCAAACATTACCTGCGCTTTGGATCTGTCGTGGTGGTGGAGGGGGGCAATAGAATCGCTGCCAAAAACACCCAACACCTCCTTGAATTTTTTCTTTTGGGTGAATGTGAAGGACCGAATGTTCACAACTCCAGTTCTGGATATCGATGAGCTAAAACAATAAATCATTCAAATCATTGGAGAAATACCTGCTGAAATGCTGCAAAGCATTTGGCGTGAAAATAAATTTCAGCTTGATATTTTGCATGCCACAAACGGAGCCCATGCAGGACTTATTGTTTAAAATTCTGTTGTATAAAACTGTTTTATGTTGTCTTTCCAATAAAAAAACAAAACATGTACTTACCCCAATTTGTGTACTTTATTTTTCCAAACGTGAAATATGCTCAATACTTTTTGGCCCACCTTGTGTATGTGTATATATATATATATATATATATATATATACTGCTCAAAACAATTAAAGGATATCTTAAGTCTTATATAAAATAACGGTATAAGCGAAATTTTTTTTGCAGAAAATGGAAAAAGGGAAGAAGAGAGTCACAAATGCAAATTTTTCTCATTTTCAAACTTCAGAGTATGCAAATTTTGAGTCTGACGTAAAAAGCGACGCTTTAGCGGCAGCGAATGAAATTTGCCTTTCAACTGAACGAAAGACAAAGCGGAAAAGAATGATCCTGGAGAATTGGAGGACGGCTAGAGGGGGGTCAAACACAAGCCGAAATAGCAGAAGCTACTGGAGTTACACAAAGTGTGATTTCCAGAATCTGGAACCGTTTCTGGGAGACTGGAAGTGCAGGCCGAAAGACCAGGGCAAGGTCGAAGACGTGCGACAACGCCCAATGAAGATAGATATTTAACACTATCGGCTCGGAGACACCGAAATATGAATGTCATTCTTCTTCAGCAACACCTTTGCTCGGCTACTGGCTCCACGCTGTAGGACTGTATGCTCGCCGACCAATGGTATGTGTTACACTAAGAGCAAGGTACCGTCCCTCCCCCCGTAGGGAGTGGGCAACCGAGCATGTGAACTAGAGGAGAAATGAATGGTGCAATGTTCTTTTCTCTGACGAGTCCCGTTTTTCTGTTCATCCTGATGATAGGCGTATTTTTATCTGGAAGGAACGTGATGCTAGAAACAATCCTGCGTTCGTGCTTGGAAGTTTTAGATTTGGCGGAGGTGAAGTGATGGTCTATGCTGGCATCTCCATTGATGGGCGTACCGATCTCTACATCATTCGAAATGGAGCTCTGACCGGTCGCCGATACAGGGATGAGATCTTAAGACCTATTGTAGTCCCGTACGCTGTAGCAATTGGAGATTACTTCATCTTAATGGACGACAACTGCAGGGCACATGGAGCCAACTTAGTGGGTGATTTCTTTTCGAGGAAGGAATCGTACGAATGGAATGACCAGCAAGTTCTTCGGACATGAACCCAATAGACCACGTTTGGGATATTCTTGGCCACCTACCACCCCCACGAACTCTCTAAGAACTGGAAAGAGCTCTTCTGGAGGAGTGGGATCGAATACCCCAGCTCCTCATAAATAGCCTCATTGACTTCATGCCTCAAGGTGTTCAGCGTTGCTGGCCGTCCGGGGAAACCATACCCCCAAATAAAAACTTTTTTCTTGAATGCACAAATTGTGTTTTTTTCCTTTTGTGTCCAAATGCTAAGTAAAATGCATTTTTTGCTGCTAAACATGCTGGATTTTTTTTTCTTATATAGCCTATCACGTCTGTTGATAATGTATCAATCATATAAGCAATTCCCTAGCCGCTTAATCCACCCAAAACCTCAATATCCTTTAATTGTTTTGAGCAGTGTATATTATGTTACATTTTTTCGGAATATAGGTTTCACTGTAATTTACAGTAAACGTAACTCATTTAAATAATATTCAGTAGATGATGCGCTTGAAAAGATGACTGGACAGGATCCTATTTAAGCGTGCTGTTCATTTTTTGAAAAAAAAATTGCCAAAGTAACTTTTCTTCTATTAAACAACTTTTTTTTCACGTTTGGGGAAATTTTGGCGTGGTTTTGAATATTCTGTCAAGCAACACGCTAAATTGGGATCTTACGGAGGAAACACTTTGTTCGAGTAACAACATGACACACTATCAATTCCAAATTAAAGTATTATAATGATTTTAAATAATTTCACGCGTTATTTGGAATAAATACATTTAGTCTTATCAGACCAAAATTTCGATCATCTTATGTTACTATTAACAATACATAAGCGAGTGGTTAGAATAAAGTTGGTTGGGAATCAAATCGCATATAGAAGAGTAAGTGATAGTAATGGCGTAAAAGCCATATGTGGTCCCACTGCACCAAACAAGATACAGTTGCGATCCACATGAGTGAAAATTGAAAAAAGATAAAAATTGGTTGACAAGAAGGAGAATCGAAAATAGAGAAGGACTGCTAGGATATCCCGGAGGAGAGGGCGTCTCCCCTGTTTAATAAAGCCAGTAAACTACATGTTTAAGTAAAAAGATCACTAGGGGGCTTCGGGTTCATGATGACCGTACCTACGTAAAGAAAAGCCACAGAGGTCTCCCAACCTGGAGGATCAATCCCCTGATACAATTCCTGGGGCAGCATGCCCGACTATACCACCAGGCACTGGGTACCATTTTAGTCAACTCTTAGGACATGGATGAGCTACAGTGGGACTATTCTTTCACACCCTATCATCACACTGAAGCGCATATAAAGGAGCATTCATCACTTCGGAAATATTAGTTATGGCATTACCTGAAACTCTTCAATTGAAAGTTTGGAAGCCTAGTGGTCATACTCGAGACTGATGTTGTTTCCTTCGAGTCATGGGTTCGAGTACTGGTGTCACTAAGGACCCATGTTTATGAGGGTGGATTCCCATTAAATCTACCGAGAAGCCAAGTTCTGTCGACTAGGTGTGGAAGTTTGGAGAGGGGAATGACAGCTCAGGTGTCGTCCTCGTCATTTGACCGTAGATCAAAATCACGAAGCCCTTCGTTAATAACTCTCGTGTTGCTTCGAAATGTGATGTTAATAAACAATCCAACAAATTCAGATGAAGTTCAGTCATAGAAACAATTCCACGGTTAGCTATTACCGAGTGCATAGGTTTCATTTCAAGAACAACATCAGATTCAGGACCTTCACTTTCAGTGCTGATAAATGTTAGTTAAAATGTGTCGAGTCTGAATTTAGGCACAGATGTAAGTTCGCGCATTGATTTCCCTTCCAGAAGCATTCCCCTTTCCTCTTCAGTTTCTGTTTCACTTATCCAGCTGAGAGATCGTGTAAATTATTCATTAAGGAGAAATAATTATTAATGTATTAATAAGAAAAATTATTTTTTTTGTCTCGTTTTGCATTCGAACCCTGCAACTACTAAATTTAGTTAAGGGAGCATTTCATAATAAGGTAAACTCCACCGAAATTTATTTCGGTAGAATGTCATGGCTTCCAAGTTAAATCTAACTTAATTAATTCTTTATGTTGGAAATTTAAGAGGCATTGACTCACTTCTGGACCATCTTCAACCACCAAAAGTAGCCTTGAGTATTATTTTAGGGAGAATTTAAACAAACAAACAAAGTCACAACCGAACCCCATTAAGAAATAATACATAAACCAAACCAAAAGAAGACAAAAAAATTAAAAATTGTAAATTGAAAAATGATTGATAATACATTTACAAATTTAACTATAGAAGAAAAATTATAAATTCAAAAGGAAATAAATTTAATGAAAGATAAGTAGACAAAAACCAGAAGTAATCAAAAAAGATGTAGTAACCGAAAAATTAAAAAAAAAAAAATTGATTAAAAGAGAGACAAAAAAGTGGACTGCAATATATTAGAAGACTTAAGAGGCTTTAGACTTTTTGGCTGTATTATCTTATAAATATTCGACAAACTATCCCCATCAACAAAATACATCAATAAAAAATAATTAAAATCAAAAATACAATTGGAATGAATATTATATATACACATATTTATATGCTTGCATGTATGTATATTTAACTAAATTACAGCTTGCAAAGTAGTTTTTATGTAGGCATAATATATATAAGAATTAATACCACAAATTATTATCTATAAAATCTTAAAGAAGAATTGTTTAAGGAAACACTGATGAAAAATGAATTATCTCTCAAAATAAATATACTTGAATAAATTATTATGATTATTTTAAAACTAGATATATAATAAAAGCTGTATTCTTTCAGAAGCTAATTTTTGTGGAAAAGGGCATTACTCATGACCGAAGAGAATGCGTAATTAATATTTTAATTTCGAAGCAAATTAAAAGTACTTGTAATAATCATAAGGACTCGAAACCACTAATAGATGGAAATAACATTTGCTCGTGACCATGATCACTCGACTAGCGCGACCTATTAGCAAGACTAAATTAGCAAGCTGGCTCTTTTGAGGCGAGCTTCGATGTCCTCCACTTTCTTGGGTAAAATGAGTTGTCCTTTTCTCTTAACTTTTTATACTTATAAAAATTTTCTGCACTTTTTTTAATTTGAAATTCTTGAGAAATAGTTCGTTGTGTAACTTTTATTTGATAATTAAGAATAAGAGTGTGAGGGGCTTCATTGACTTAGGAATTCTATAACATTCACTGCCATTCTGAAATAGATAGTGATCAACAAATAATTCATATATAAAAATAATAGTCACAAATAAGGGAATTAACTTAAGGGATAAGTAATTGATAAACTTGTAGCAATATTTTTATTGTTTTAAGAATAACACAAATACTCTTTTTGTTGAAATCTTTATTTTTATTTTATACACGAATTTTTCAAAAACCAACGATACAAAAAGCAATAGTATAATAATAGACTTTTTATAGAGTATTCATCTTAATTCCCAACTTTATGTTGTATGTTCTGTAGTTCAGCATTAAGAATCCATTGAAAAATTTATTAATAATAAATAACGTTGTAAAAATAAAATAATGAATTTGTTAAACCTAATTGAAGAGGCTCAGTAAATTAGAATCTAAATCAAATGCAATAAAATTTACGTTGTTGTCTCCGATTAAATAATCTAAACATTATTCTCCAATATTATTTTTTCTTCTCTTCATAGAATATTTTTGAAGAATTTAATATATATGAAGTTTTAAACAAATTCTAAATAAATTTATTTACTTTTTCTCGTTTAAAATTTGTATAGAGGTAAAATATTTTTTATAAAAAATAGATTGTGTATTATTTCAATAATTGTTAATATCTCATTTTATATATATATATATATATATATGTGTGTGTGTGTGTGTGTGTGTGTGTGTGTTCAGTTATCTCTTTCATAATATGTACATAAAAATTTCGTATTATACTTAATGTAATGCCTCATAAAATTTAGATATTTTTCAAAAAATGAGCCAAGAATAATTTCTAAGAGATTTCCGAACGAATTTCCTTTTGTTTTCTGCAAATAAAAAGAAATTGACATAGATATTAGATGACATAAACGTATTAAAATAGCAAAGTATTTTAATACAAAGCTTAAAATGATATCAGATGACTTTAAATATGAAATGAATTTTTTTTATCTTCTTCAGATAGAACAAGCTTGAATACCTCTTTGTAAAGCATTTCGCTAAAAATTAAATAATGTCAGTGAACCTAACTTCGACTAATGTCAATGAACCTAATCGAAACCTGGAACACATTTTCCAGACAGAAAATTGTTCCAATTTTCATGAAAGTTTGCGATATTGTAACATGTACATTCGTTTATGAGATGCAGAACTCTTTAAGCTTAGGAAAATTTCCATAAGTTAGGCCATTTCCCCCTTTAATGCCTTAATTTCAAAACCCATTAAACACTACATTATAGGAGATGAAGAATGGAACACATTTTACATCAGGAAAAAAAGGTATGATTCAGACAGAAAGGAATAACATTATGAAATATGCTGCTCTCTAAAAAATGGCGAAATTAGAAAATAAAGTTAGTTTTGTAGTCGAAACATTTTTCCAATTTTGGGTCCTATTCTTTAACATTTCACAAAGGCAGCCTTTAAGAAACCAAATTCATTTCTGAACCAAATTTATTTTTTTCACATTCATTTTCCTAAATCATAATGACCCAATAGTAAAATGTCAGTAATTTAAGTTACCTCTTGAAAGGTAATTTATTTACGGCTTAATTACCTCATTAAAAAATAACAAGTGAACACTTTTTTATATTATTATTAGAGGTTTTTGGTAAATTGTATATTGGTCATGGTTAGTTTGGTTCTAGATCTGAGGAAATAAATACAATACGCTTGCGCTGTTGGTTCTTTGGAGCAAAGATGTAATCCTTAGTTCTAAATATATTTTTATTTTCCTGTCTGAACATTCTGTCACAAGTTTATATATTAAAACTCGACACAATCCTTATGATTCCGGAATTCTTCTAGTATGGTGTTTACAATACCACAGCTGTAGTAAAAATAACATCAGTCAAAAGTTTATGCCCGTTGCCCTAGAACAAATATTCGCATCTGTTCTTGTATTGCAATAAAACATTTTGAAACGTAGCTGAGACGTTCCTTTTTATTCGTGAAAACGAGTGAAACCTCGTCCAATCCGTGCAAGATTGTTCTTAGTTCTAATCAGTAGGATCGGATTGAACTACCGAGGCATAATTTTCCACGACCATTTTCTATTCATGGATGTGTACAGTTCCGACCTCTGCATCCTACAGGAGTTCGGCATCTGTTCTACAAGCAAGTTGAATTCCGGATTGTGCCAATTGACGTAGTTCAAAATCATGAAGTTGTATCCCTCTTCGAATTCGGCCAACCCTGAAATAAAATGAACGAGTACAATACAAGTTTGTTTATGATACTACTTGATTCAATTCAATTTAAAATTTAAATCATTTGGAAAATCTTACTATATATAAACCCTTAATTCCATCTACTTTTGGTAATGTGGTATTTTTTAATGAGATTAAACTTATAATCTTTTCAAGTATTCAACGTGATGGATGCGCAGAAATATAAGATTTTTCCCCTTTCAAGTTATAGTATTTAAACTTTAAGGAAATGCTCTTGATTCTCCTGATGCGATTCTTTTTTTTTTACCTTTATGTAAAAGTTTTTACGAAAAACTGTGCAGGGAGCTAGATAAAGAATTAATATAAATATAATTTCCTATGATTCCTATTTTAACTATAAACTAGAATTTTAGCATTCTGTTTACGAATTAAAGTTTAAATACAGATTCTGTAAACTTTTCAAGATTGATTTAATTTATAAAAGGAATGATATGAGAAACTGTGGTACAGGGATTATTTTGATGACGGTGATCCAAAAATATAAGATCTACTAAATATTCGTAGCCCAAATACAGCTTATAAGATAGATTGTAGTTATTGTCCTTACACAGAAGAGAGTTGGGAGTCAACTGCGAAAATTGAAAAAGTAAATGAAAGAACCGAAGGAGGGATTTCAATTTGATTATTTGTTAACTTTGCCCTGAGAAACAACATAAGGGCTACTGGCAATGAGCCTGGTAATTTGGAACCTCAGTCAAGTGATAAGGATGATACATGAGCTGCCCCCTCACCCTTGACACTTCCACACCATGCCATTTGGAGGACAAATTTAAAGTGTATCAGACCCGCAACATGGCGGGTTTGAGTGGCATTAGAGTTCAAATTCAAGACTCGAAAGCAATACCCGCCTTAAATCCGCGACTATGACCATTAGACTACCGTGGGCCTTTCCAAAATGGAATTAAGCTCATTTATAAGAACATTTCTGTGAGTCTGAAATGAAGAGAGCGAGAACATATGAAATGGAACAATGACTCACTTCTCTCTGTAACGGAGATGCACATCCTGATTCCATCAGGTAATTCGATGTAGTTGTAGGAGCAGGGCACCGACAGGAAGTTCCTTGCCGTCACCTGGAGCCTCACCATACAAACGGAAGGGTCGGCCCTGCGCACGAGAAGCTCGCAGGAGGCCACGAGCGGTGAGGGACTGAAGTAGCCGGAATAGAAGGACACCTCTTGGTAACAACGGGGTAGAGTTTTTGGCAGGTGACCTGAAAAATAAGTGAAGTGGTGACCTTGAATATTCTAAAATCGTTCGGTTAGTAACTCTGTGCTCGAAATTCAGTGAAAAATCCTTTAGCAATCTCGATTAAAAAAACAATAAAAGAATTCGGTACCTTTTAAATGGCCAAAAATATTGATTTCTTAAAACATTTATTTAGTAATATTTTTTTGAATTTTTACTTTTCGATTGATACACCCCTTTTGAAAATATGAGAAAACAGGGACTGAAGGAAGTGAATTTTAAAAAATGTAAACAAATTTTGGGACTTAATCACGCCCCTTTTTTGAAATTTCAGTAATCTTATGACTTCTTTTAAATCAAAAATTTTTAGAAAACTAATTTTACTTTATTTCAATCATAACTAGAGCTTACTGTTTTTTAGTGATTAAAAATTGCATCACCAGTTATTTGAAAACGGAAGTGTTGTTTAAACTTTTACATGAGTCCAGATATTGCCCGCTAACGAACTTGCCAAGTGTAGCCACTGCAATACCTTTTGGTAATCTAGTAACGTATTCATAGACGTTCAAGGTTTCCAGCATCTTCTACATATCCTTTAAGACATTATTACCGCATTTTTGACTAAGCGCTTGATTCTTATGATCATAAATAAATAACATAAAAATTATCAAATTAAATATTTACCTTCATCTTTATTAATAACGTATTTTATAAAACAGAGAGAACAAAATTCTTACTTCCAAATCCCGGACATGTGTTTGGTATATGCTTCACTTCGATGCGGAATCCTTTTCCCGAAGTCACGCTGTCACTCACGAACTCAAAGATGATTGGATCCTGGAACTCAGAGGCGTGCACAATCACTGCGAAGACAGAGAAATCTCTGCATCAGAGAAATTTGAAAGACATTAAATAAACAATTCAGGCTTAAAGCAAATTGGTAGAACTCAATTTTTGAACGTCCCATTTCATTTTCCCGCTTCAATCAATCAGATTCACTCTTTATTAGGTTTTCGTTATTTAATGTTTTTAAAGCCTGTATCAAGTGTCTCAAATTCCTTAACATTTCCCCAAAGATGAATTTTGTTACCTTGTAACATGGGCAGCTCACGAAACATCTCTTAAATAACATTTAGGGTTTCTTTCTGATTTTATATTTACATAATCAGCCCTTTTTCAACCAAATAAAATGTGGTTACGCAAATAAGGTAAACTTTAGAAGTGTACTGAATAGATATAATCAAATCGCGCGTATAAAAGAGAAAGGGAAAGATAGCAGATACATAGGAAGTTACGGTAATAGAAACATTACGGTAGCTGAAAGACAGCAAAAGCGTGAAGGATTTGAATATTGAGCTGAAATTACTTGAGTGTTCGTATGATCTATAAAGACAAAGGTCCTGAAGCTGTTTCCCCGAAATTTCTCCAAAGTGGATTAACGAGAGTAATCTCTGATAGTAATCTTTGTTCTAATTTCTGACAGTAATCTTTGATATACCATAGAAGTTGTCAACATCCGCGTGGAGGGATAATGAACAAGTAGAGAACATTCTCATTTTTAGAGAAACATTAAATAAGACTTGGAAAAATAAATGATTACTTTCTTGAACTGTTTTTGTGTAACTATTTCAATTACTTTGTGACGAAATCCTATTTCCAGACACGTCTGACATTTTAAATGTTGCCCTAATCACAAAATCTAAATTTCAACTTAATTTCAAGCACAGACAAAGTAACTAAAATAATCTATTACATTCATGTGCCTACATGCGTCAAATGGGCCGTTTAAACGGCATAACAAAAGTTACTAAAAGAAGCCCGATGGAGATTTTTTTTTCTCTTAAATTTCAAAAGTTATATCTAAAAAAGTATGAATGATAGAAATCAAAATAGTTTTCGAAAAAGTGTGGTGGGAATTACATTCATTTTGATGTTTGTTTGAGCGGTGTCAACAGCATGATTTGTGAAGAGTCCCGCTGAGCAAGGGACTGAAAAAAAGGCCAGTTCAATAGATTACTTCACATTTGATTTAGGTATTTCTTTGAACTTAATTTTTATTTACATAAAGTAAATTAATTATTTTACTTTAATCGTGAAACTTCATCGTTATATTTAAACTTAATACCATAGGTGTGAAGAGGCGTTATATTCTTCGTTTTAAAATAGGAACTCTATAATCTAAACTTATTTGCCCAAGATCGTTATTTTATTTCAGAATTGTTAAGTGAAACAAAAAAATTAAAGAAAAAAAATTATTCGAAAAATTTAAATGTATTTGATTACCAAATGAATTTATTTTTTCTCTTGTGTAACCGTCCTTATTATATTTGCTATATACTGACAGTTACAAGAAGCAGATGTGTTCTCTAGCGACCAGGTGAAACAACTAGGAACGCTTCAGTGAAGGCCAAAGACCGCAAATAGTGAACACATCGTGACGCCCTGTCCCTTTATTTACTGTGTAAATTTCGGAATTGTATGTATAATTGTTGTCCGTGTGTAACATATCTCAAGTTACAAAATACTGTTATTATGACATATAACTTTTACTGAACCCATAATGATCCCTCCCGGAAGCCCAATGGCCTCCTACAATTTTATAATTCTTAATTAAAAGACACACTATAATGATAGGAATAAAATAGTCGAATTTTTGCGCCATTTATCTCTCTAACTGCTTTCAATTTTCCGTTTGGATGGATTCATCTTTTGGCAGACATGGAAACCGTTGGAAACGGACGAAATGCTCTTATATTTTCCACTTTTTTAAAATAAAAGCAAAAAGGATATTTTCATATAGAATTTTATAAAAATTGAACAAGTCTCAATTCGAAGAAAAATGGGCTTTGGAACTTTTTGAACGCATAATTCGATTTAAAAACAGTGCCAATATTAATATTTAAATAAAATAATAATAAAAAAAAACTACAGATAAAAGAAACTGTATTATTAATAAGACATAATTATTTAATTTCTCTTTTCTTTTGCAAAGATTTGATGCACTAATAACTGTTAATTAATTATACTTAACTGTATAGCATATTGAAGCTTCTTGATATCGATATGTCCGGAAATATATAAAACTTATTATGACTTGCTTAAATTTTTTCCACTGAGTTTAATTTAAAACTCATTCAATTTTTTAATGTTGCTATTGTACAAAAGTTTCAGCATGAAATTTTTATAGAGCTTCGATACAATTCAAAATAAGATTAAAGTTCATTACATTCATTGAATTAAGAAGGATTTTTCCTATTTTTCTGAAATAAAACATTTCTTAATTTAGCTAGATAAAAGCACTTAAAAATATGCCACAAAGACTAGATCTCTCTCTTCCACTCCCATATCCCCAAACTTTATACTTCTCGTACTGGGCCGGAACAGCTAAAGTATGATGATATTCATCTACAATATAGCGACAAAAATTTTATTCGCCAAATTGGCTATAAATCTGTATTTAATTTCTGTACACTGCTTTTTAAATTGA
The DNA here is from genome assembly GCA_019974015.1 of Nephila pilipes. NCBI lineage: Eukaryota > Metazoa > Arthropoda > Arachnida > Araneae > Nephilidae > Nephila > Nephila pilipes. The sequence continues at coordinate 199,604 of BMAW01053160.1, read as the reverse complement.
AATGCAGTAACATTACAACAACGAAAGCTATTGAGTAAGAAATAAACATACTCTTCCCTTCTATATCATGGCACAGTCTGTTCTTCCCCGATAGCTCCAAATAAGCGCCGTGATCGCAGCTTGCTGGATTGTGTTTGCCCAAGTTGAACTCCTCGAAATCCAGCTCCAGACTGCACACAGATGCATCAGGTCGAAAGATGGTGTAAGTGCATCTGAAATTAGGGCCAAAGTAATTGGGATATCCAGGAGAGGTGAGGACGAAACTGGGACTTTGAAACATCTGATCACATTGGTGATGCGCCCTCTCTGTAAGAAAACATACAATGAAGATCAGTCCTCGTTTACGAATCATAAATCAAAAGCTGATGTCACAGGCTTAATATTATTTACCATTGGTGATTTTTAAATACTTTGGATTCTCACTGACGTATATATACCTTCCTGATAACCTTGAAAAGCTTAAGAAGTTGTTTGATGGCGTAAATTTCAAGCTTTCCTTTGGTCACCAATCCAAACCAATTGATAAAGAACTGCTATGCTAAGGACTTGATTTCTGATATTTAAAAAACCTTTGACCAAAACTTTTTTAAATTTAAATAATAATGTCATGATTAAAAAACGTATTGTGTAGGGTGAAGAAGGGGTAGGGGAGACAAGCATGCAGGAGAGGTGGGAGTGAAACAAGATAATGCGAATCACATAGTATTGTAGGATCGGAAATGCCTCCTACACGAGCTAGTTTTAAGAGAAGCAGAAAAGAAGACAACAACAAAAACAGTAACATATTTGTGTAACAGAAAGCATCATAATGACAATGGTAGAAAGAGCACATGCTACAGAATGTGTTCTAAATTTCGAACACAAGCACTCACATAGGCTTCACATCGAAGAATCCTTAACATATTGGAATATTCCTGGTGTGTTTCGGAACTTTCCGAATGCTACCAAGTTGCAAGCGACTAGATTCTCAACTGATTCACAGGAAGTTTCGTATACTCCTGACTTTATATGACCCCAGCAGAAATTCAGGTATAATAGGTCCAGCGATCTAGCAGGAAAAGGAACCGGACCACCACAATGACATCTAAATGTAACGTTTAGACATTCATCGATGTCACAGGGCAGCATTTCCTGCAGGAAGATCAAACATTCCCAACAGCACAGATGAGAGGGAAGATATTAGCGCTCATTAACAATCCGCAGATCCATACGCACGGTACATGGCAACTCATTAAACGCCTAAGAATTCATCCGTTCTACTACCTCAATGACCGATTCTCAACTGCTGATAACAGGATTTTAAAAAATTGCGTTTTGGCGTAAAATATGCTACAGATCACTAACACTTGTCTTCTAAAAAGGTTATTCTATCATACTGAACAGATTATTTCCAAGTAGTATATCATTTTCCTATTAACCTTAATGCATCAACGATAAGTGTATTTAACTTAAATACATCATCTACCTTTTCTGATGAGACAAATACTTTAATAAAATTGTTAATATTGCTTTTTATTATGCAATTATAAGTAAATGTCAAAACTTGAATTCTCTGTCAAGCTCAAGTTCTTATTAAAACAAACTGTTGCTTTTTCTAATCCTATCCGGTACAGCCAATGATTTAAGTTAGATCCATGATTCCCAAAACACTCAAAAAAAATCAAAGACAAAAAGGGGATGCTTGGTCAAATCATACCTAGATAAGTCTTACATAAAAAAAGATGTTCAGAAGAGAAACTGTGTAGAGATTCAATTTATACAGATGGAGAAGGTCTTATTCCCCTGGTCAAATTTCAGGAGCCTCAAGTGACCGCTCGGAAATTTTGATATTGCAATATGCTTGGCCCTATCACCCTCAAAAACGATAGCTTCACCACTCTGCTTAGCACAATATCTGTCATGTGTTGGAAGAGAACGCTATATAAATGGTAGATAGTAGACTTAATTTTTGAGCAAGTATCTAGAAAGGGTAAGAAGGTAGAAGTTAAAGCCAATAAAGTACCCTCTTTAGCTTGTGTATCTCAGCCGTTTCATTACCACTGATGCCAATATGAAAGGGAATCCACTGAAGATATACTTCATTGCAGAATAAAAGTTTTTGAGGTAAGGTCAGTAGAGAAACTGATGCTCTATTACCAACACGCAACCAGTTCTGCAAGTGTTGGATATAACTGCGATTGTCGGTTAAAATCCAGATATCTTGATAGTCCGGGAAGGAGTATGCGCTCTTCAGAACCTCTTCGATTGTGATTATTTACGATCGAAAAACAGATCAGTAGTTTGAGTTTCTGATTTTAATGGCAGAACTGGTAGACAGTGTTTTCACCTGGAAACAAACTAGACAGTAACACTGGAGGCAAATATATTTATGATCTGATATCATACAATCGATTACTAAACATTTCGCTAGAACCTTCATAATCTTTTTTATTTGAAATATTCTATTTCAGATCGTTGAGTTTTGGAAGCACTAGCAGTTTTCAGCCCATCATTATTCGTAGCCTAAGTTTTGTTTTCAGCTTGAGCGTTGCATATTAAGCGTTTGTTTCCACATATCGATTTCTGAAAAAATTTCAGTTTTTAGAAGTTAGTTCTAATCCTATCCGGTCTAGCCAATGACTAGTTCAGATCCATAAGCCCTATAAAGTCAACTACAAGACGAGGCTGTTTAGTCAATTCCTATATGGAAAGCCGCAGACGTTAGAAGCCTCAAAAGAAAGACGTTCAAAGTTTTTTATTCTTTTTATAGTAAAAAAGATTATTAATAATGTTTTCTACAGATTTTAAGCTGAATCGGAAAGAAAAATATAAGCTATCGCTATAAAAAGATGTTAAAGATATATCGACAAAAACATATTCGAATGTAAACAGGCGCTGTTTGTTGCCATTTTTAAACAAGAAATCATTAAATTTTGCTTACAATAGTATGTAAAACGATTGAAAAATTATAAAATATTATTTATGAAACTTTTTTTTTTTAAAAAAAAAAGAGTTAAACGTTGAAATCAAATTAAAAATGCAATTTGATCTAGCCAACGCCTCAAAATGTTACTTTCAATTCTCTGTTACATCCGTCGAGGTTTTTTAAAATAGATAAACCTTTATTTTTTATTTCACGTAAATTGAAAAAAGAAACTCATTTAGAAAGAGAAATGTTTTGGGGGAAAAAATTGGTCCAAGTAGTCAAAAAATGACATTTTGTAAGCAGGAATTCCATAAGAAAACTTCACGTTGGAGTAGTTGTAGAAGTTTGAAGGTGAAGCGTCAAATCTAGCATTGACTTCATCCTCTTCATTTGATTTAACATTTCGTTAAAAGAAATAATTCGAGATAAAAATCAACGTTTTTAAATGGTGTCAAAGTTTATTAAAAGAATTATTGAAATATTAGTTGAAACTTTGTAAAAAACCTCATATCTCTCTCTTCTTTAAGATCACTCTCTCTGCATAATTCAATATATCTTCCTAGATGACACCACGTTATTACACAAACTACGTTATTAAGAAATTATTGAAATATTAGTTAAAACTTGCCGTAAATGTCTAAATATTGCATTGTTAGGCGAATAAGAACGATTCCCAAAGTTTCAGAATTCTAGCTTGATGGGAAGTTGGTTAAATTAACAATCGAAAATTTGATTCTTTAATGATCGTGAAATACAGAAAACCAAGTGAAATACAGAAAAACGTTGTAAAAAAATAAGAAGTAAGAAGTAAAAAATTCGATATAAAAACCAACGTTTTTAAAAACAACGTTTTTATATGGTGGCAAAGTTTATTAGAGAAAATTATTGAAATATTAATTAAAACTGTTAGTTATTTTTAACTTTAAAATTTACTTAAAAAGAGACATTTGTGAGCGTATTAAAAAAATTCATATTACTCATAAAATCAAAACATGCATTTGAAAGTTTGTAAGTCATTCTATTAAAAAAAATGGGAACCAGAATTCAGAAAAAATTATTGTGATAAGACATGGCGCCAAATATTGGAAACTTTCTTTACTTGCGAACGATTACTGACTAAAAGTCAGCAACCCTTACTATCTCGGAGATAGTATCTGCCCTTTGTGAATAAAAACGTTTTATAATAATACCTCATGTGGCGTGGGGAGTGCCCGGTGTTTCCAGAAGGGGAAAGGAATTTTTTCCTCAATCCTAAAAGCGCCGAGAGGAAAGAATATTTTGACTTATTAAAAATATTGAAATATTAGTTAAAACTTGTCGCAACTAAATATTGCATTGTTAGGCGAGTACGAACGATTTCTAAACTTTCAAAGCTCTAGCTTGATGGGAAGTTGGTTAAATTAACGATCGAAAATTTGATGACACGCACACGCACACTCACACACACCAAGTGAAATTCAGAAAAACGTTTTAATAAAATAGTAAACACGCAACCTCACAAACCTGATTTTCAGACAAATTTATGTGAAACGCACGTGACTTGTTTAATCTAATTTGATTTCTTACAACCGATTCACAATGGTTTCATTTCTTGCTAACACGGAATGAAACAGAAAGTTTGAGACAAATGCTTGTCTGCTCCATAAAAATAAAATCGGATTAGTATGCGTTATTGGTTTTGTAAATATAATAATGTTGTTAAATTGACTGAAAATAAATGAAGTCAGTTTGAATTGTAGGCTTCTCATTTGAAATATTAGTAATGTTATGTTATTGTGAGTAGATCCATATGAAATGCAATTCTTGTATTGATAGTTTAAATCCTAGCTGCAGCGATATATTTTATTTTTAATGTTCACATTACAGAGGAAATTGTACGTTTTCTGAAAAAGTCAAAGCTTGTATTAATCTCATATATGCTGCACTAGCAAATTCCTCATACGATTTCAAATTTAATAATTAGCTGATGATGTACTGGTATTAAGGATCTCAAAAGAATTTTCACAACAACAAAAAATATTTCTCTTTGCTTTTTTTTACTCTTACATGTAACATAGATACTTTCAAATTAAGAGCTTTCGTTTTTATTTGCGCATGTCAATAAAAACAAACATCTATTTGAAGAGAAAGTTTCTGTGAAAAGAAAACAACAGAAAAACATATGAACTGATCAACAGGTAACACGATTTCAGGTGTCGTGTGATCAATGATATCACATCTGCATACGGCCTACGGCAAAAAAGTTACGAGGTTCCTATTTAAACATTTTAAATTTAAAATGTTTAAACTTTATTTTATCAGCTAATAGTAAAAGCAGCTTTATTTCATCAAATAATAGTAAAACATTATTTGATGAAATAAAGTTGCATAATTTATTGATATTTAAGGAATGCATAAAAAGGAATGTGTGTAACGCTCTTTCATTATTAACCACAAATTCATTTGTTGCGCAAACGACATAAGAAAGGAAACGGATTCTTCCGCAGAACTAAAATGATGGGTTGGAAATCGAAGGTTCGCCTGGATCGTTATTGGTATTCTGATGAGAAAGTCAAGTAGGAGGGTGTGGCTTCTGAGGCAAAGCGAAGCGTAGTCAGCGAAATCCCCAGAGCTTTAAAGATGAGAGGTTTTTAGTTATAAAACTAGTTTAAGAATAGAAATAAACGCCATTACAAGAAGGTTTTTCTTAAATTTCTTTTTCTTGATAAATTTAAATGTGTGTGAAGCGCGAGAGGTTGATCCTAATTTTAAAAAAAAGCTAACCTCCAGCTCCCCTCCCTCGTGTCACCATCTATTGAACAAAATGAAAAGTTTATGAGTCAAAAGGCAAGTCTAAATTTTAAAAACTAATTTAAAAAAAAAAACACCGAAGTGAATGTTTGAAATAAATTTGAATAGTTTTTGTACAGCTGACGTGGTTCAGAGATTCTAGCTTATGATTGGGGAGTTATAAAATCCTAGTTTAGGAGGTTACTTGGCGAGAATTTTAAAATATCTCCAAAATGGCGCCAAACGTGGAAATTTCGATATTATTTCAATAGGAAAAAAAGATAGCATGCTATCGGAACGACAGTTTTATAAGCATTGCAATCGTAAAGAGGACACATAAGAACTGAATTTTATAAAAACAGTAAAAAACTCTAAAAAATGGGAATAAAATAACTGACTTTATTCTGAAGGGACGACTGAATCCATTGGCGATAAAATAATGACGGGCGAGTGGGAGGAGTTTTTTTGCAGGATACTAATGAAACCGATATTTTATCTGGGTAGCGTAATTTTTTAATGTGCCTTTCATTGACGATCCCGTTTACCAAAGAAGCCTAGCGATACTCAACCTATTGTTTTGAAACCGAGATTAATTTCCAATACTCTTTCCCTTTTTAAAAACGTTTTTATGTATTTCACTTGGTGTGTGTGTTATCAAATTTTCGATCGTTAATTTAACCAACTTCCCATCAAGCTAGAGCTCTGAAAATTTGGAATCGTTCCTACTCACCTAACAATGCAATATTTAGACATTAGAAGTTTTAAATAATATTTAAATAGTTTTTTTAATAACGTAGTTTGTGTAATAACGTAGCTCCATCTATAGAAGATATATTGAATTACGCAGAGAGAGTGATCTTAAAGACGAGAGAGGTATGAGGTTTCTTACAAAGTTTCAAATAATATTTCAATATTTTTTTAAATAAACTTTGCCACCATTTAAAAACGTTGTTTTAAAAAACGTTGGTTTTTATTTCCAATTATTTATGGTGATTCTTCCTTGATTTCGGCAACACCATTCGATGCTCATTTCTACTTTCTGCCGGCAAAACTATTCAAACGTAGATTTTTCAAAACGATTCATTTTCCAATTTCCTAGTGTTCATTGAGGGGTCTTAACTGTATCCAGTTACGAGAGGGGGGGGGAAAATAAAAAAAAAAAAAAGAAAAAAAAAAAAAAAAAAAATCGAAAAGGAAATTATAGTTGCCAGAAGAAAAAGTACCAGTTTAGCGATTTATCGCCAAAAATTTACCCGCCAAGTAATCTCCTAAAATAAAATCCTGCCTCATTAAGGAGAAGTTAAAATAGGCAAAATCTTACAAATTTCGAATTAATTTAGGCCGCATGTTATATCTTAATGAATTATTATGGCCGGTGAATCCTTTCAAGCGGCGGGAAATGTTGGTAAAAATGACCCAGGTCAGTTTTTTTACTGTGAAGAAGATAAAAAGAAGCATCCTATACTGGAAGAGCTTTTAATAATTCACTAAAGATTTTTACATTTTAAAGAAAAAATATAAAGTTATTGATAAGTTACTTTAAATTCTAGAATTAAATATAAGTTAAGATATAAATTCAAGAAATGATTAAATTTTGAGATCTTTATGTAAGAAAAATTTTAATTTTAAGGAAATATAAATTCTGAAAGAGTGCAGACCAGTTGTTGTAGCTGATAGGCGACGTACACAGCATTATCTATCTATGATGTCACATAAACCGAACTCATTGATTAGAAACATGATACATGGAATTACTCTGCGCATTGCTTTTGAAACACTGTTTACTATCACGCGGATAATTTTTAACCCTTGTCGAAGCTGCTTTCGCATGCCGTCTTTAAAACATGAACGATTAGATTATCTTTATTCTATAAAATAATTCGTTAAATCGTTGAATCCAATAATTTTATATACTTTAACCGATTGGTTAATTATTTCATGAAGTAACTAGGTATTTTATGAAATAACGGATCAGTCACATTTTTTTTAACTGTAACAAAAATATAAATTCAAAATCATAAGAATAAAAGTTTTCCTAAATTAATATTAAGCCTATGGAATTCCTATTACCGTCCTCAAATCTTTACTATTTTATCTATTTGAATGGAAAAAGAAAAAAGTGCATTTGAAAGGGGGAAAAAGTTCTGTACAAAGTTTTACAAAGAACAGATTTAGCTACCCAAGGTGCACTTGTTTTTGTAATTATTATTAAATTACTCAATTAAATATAAGAATTAAAATAAACGATGAAATATCGAGAAAAGGATAATAATAAACTTTTTCAATATTAAAATTAAAGGAAACGATAAATTATTAAATTGAATATTTCAGCTACACATAATTAAAATTAAAGCAAACGATTAATTATTAAATTGAATATATTTAAGCTAATTGTAATTAAAATTGAAGAAAACGATAAGCAGTTGAAAAGTGATCTGGTACATCAAAAGTGATATACTTAAAACAATAGACGGTTAAAAAAATGTCTGTCTCACAGCTGTCTTAAAATTCTGAATAATGTTATTTATTTTAAGGTAAATCTTGATTCCTATTTATATATGATTTAAGTTTACATTTGATTTCCAGATTACTTATGACATATGGATATGTAAATAAAATACTTAATTTTTATATTTGTTTTACTTTAATTCAATAAAAAATTGGGGGAAATTTTTTATGACATATTTTTGAAAATTGAGTTCATTAGTGGTAAAAGCAGGTATCAGACATTTATGATATATTTTTTATCAATCCAATAAAAAATTCAGGGGAAATTTATTGAGGTATTTTTAAAAATTAAGTTCGTTACTTATGAAATCAGACATCAAAAATATACGCAAAACCAAGATAAGTTTTTGAAAAATGATCATGTACGACATTTTTGAGATAAAATAATAGCCCCTTGGGTGACTAAAAAAAGAAAATTTCTGCATAATTAATTTATTCCCGAAAATATTTTAGAATATTCCTTAAAGATCAGAAAACCTACAAAAAATTATTAAAATAGAAGTAAAAATATTTTTAAAAAATGGAGGGAAAATGTAATTCTCCTCAGAAACCTTTATTATTTATTTCTTTTTCAGTGCACTCTTTTTTGCAATCAAATAGAAAAAACAGTAAAGAAAGAAATTCCATAAGGTCAAAATTACGTTCACGAAATCAAAATAGGCGGTAGATGGGAGCTGTAAACGATGATTTTCCAAAAAAGGCGCAATTTATATTAGAGTGATTTTATAAATATCAATAGTATTTATGCAACTCCTTTGAATAAACGAGTTCTTTAATTTACCGCAATAACTCCCGATGCTTAAAAATGTATATATCTTACTCTTACAAGGAATGATACGGATAGCAATTTATTTTTATTAAAATTTATTGAAAAACAGGCGCGGAAAATAATAACTCTATAAATTCAAAAATAAAAGTATAGAAATAGAAAAAATAGGGAATGAAATTTTAAAAAAATGTCATTTAAATAAAAATTTAATTAGATTTGAATCACACAATATTTTTGTGCTGTCGTTTTCACATCTCGACTTAAAAAAATATCTTTTACCTAGAATTTCAATTTTGAATGGTAAATTGATAATATTGAAATTAAAATATTTTTCGAGATAAATTATACTAATATGACATGTATTCAAGTTAAGAGTAATAAAATTTCACAGAAAAAAAAAATGAAAAAAATTAGCTTGCAAATAGCGTTAATTAGTAGACTGCGAAGATAATGAACTGTAAAAAATAAAAAAATGAGAATAAATAAGAAAAATAAATAAAAAAAATAAGGATTTGTGATAAAAAATAGACTCGGGAAAAAAATTATCATTTTGCTTCTGTATAAATCAAATTTGCGTATCTTGTTGGATGTAAGATTTTTACATACATAATTACTATGTTATATTAATTCATTTTATACAAGTTGATTTTGAATATTTAAAAAGGATTTTTTTGATGCCATGTATTGAAAAATAACTGGACTTTTTTTATGGTTAAAAATAATTTCAAGAGAGATTTCAGACTTCAAATTCATCTTATATCGTTTCATCCAAACTTGATCTCTTGTTATCTTAAATTTTTGGTTTCTCTTCGGTCTATCAATTTTTCCAAAATTCCAAATATTATCATTTTCTGTGTTCGCATTTGCATTTAACTGCCTTTTCAAAATTTCGATTGAGTATTACAATTTCTGAATCTACGACGTTTCGTTAGCCAAAAAATCAAAGAATCTTTCGATTTCAGTCAAGACAGTTATCTTTTTTTGCTCGTATGTATTATTTCCTTTCAGTCAATACCTGTGAAGTTAGAAGTGGAAGTTGTAACGTCACAGGGTCCCGGAAGTTGATTCAAATGGATGCCGAAGCTGTTGTTGGGTCCCACTGAAGTTATCACCATTTCATCTTCTGTGGCTGGGAATTGAATAAACTCTGCAAATAAATAAATAAATAAAATTAAGAAATAAATAAATATATAAAACCAAGCTGTTAAAAGATGGTTATATGCATTAAAAAGTAAGAGAATTTAAAACAGCGCACAGATGCTGGAATGTATTCTATTCTAGGATTTTGAAGCTTTATGGATATTTCATGACATAGCTGTTTCAATGGGTAATATTTTCAACTCCATGGAGGGGAAGAGGATTGACCTTGGAGTGTCGGTGGCGTTTCGAGCCCATGACCATTGAGTCCAAGGAAAAGTTGACTGGTCACTTTTTTTTGTTTAGCTCCAACCAACTAGACCACAGATGTCTAAACTATGACCGTTTGAGGGCCACATTGCAAAACAAAATAGGGCCATATTGCAAAAACTTTAGACAAGCATGAACTAGACTAAAAGGGATGTCCTTGTCGGGCTAGTTATTAAGGCGTTTTAACTTCTATCGTTGCTGTTAAAAAAAACCACCACAAAATCCTCCTCCACTATTATCGTGATGAACGAAGAGAAACATTTTGAATGATATATTTTTTTTTTGAGAGGGTATCTTTTCTTACCATTATTGCAATTGATCACCTCCCTGTTGTATAGAATTTCGCTTCGGAAGGTTTCCATTTCATGTCATTGGCTGTCTCCAGTTCAGTGGCGGGTCTCGCTGACACGTGCGCCGTAGCCTGTATATCCCTAGTTGTGACTTATGAGCGGTTGTCTTAGTTAAGACACAGAGGGAAGTGAGGGAATATGCAATCAATAGATCTAAGCTCTGTTGCCATCAAGTATTCAAGTCTAGTGTCATTACTTTGGTGCTAGGTGTTTTCAACCCGCACGGAAACCTTAGGACTCCCATCTATCGGCCAATTTGATTTTGTGGACGTAATGTTAATCCTATGAAATTTCGACTTTCGTTTTCACATCTTTACAATTTTCTCTATTTGAATGCAATGAAGAGCAAAAAAAAATGAGAAAAATAGTACGAATTTACTATTTTCTTCCGATTTTTAAGAAATATTTTATCCCTATTTTAATGATTCGTTTATGAGTTTTCCAGTCTTTAAAAAATACTTTAAAATATTTTTAAAAATCGGAGGAAAAAAGTAATTTTTCGGAAGCATTCATTATTTGTTCGCTCTTTCACATGTACTTTATTGTAATCAAATAGATCAAATAGTAAAGATGTGAGAACTAAAGTCGAAATTCCATAGGATTAATATTACTTCCACGAAATCAAAATGGCCAGTAGATGGGGAGCCTTAAAAGTTAAGACGAGCAGTGCATTAAAAATAAAGAAATTACATTTGTTTTAAAGAAATTTAAGAGGATTTTGAGTCTTGTTTTCAGAAGCTTTAAGCTATTTTGAAAAGGTACTTTGTCGTTTTAGTACTAGAATTTAATAATTCAAAAATGATTTTTCAAAGGAGTAGTGAGCAATTTTCTTTGTTCTTTTGAATATTTATGGATAGAAGTTACAAGTTAAAGGTATTAATAAAATAAGATTTTTGAAGGCAGTTGTTGTAGTGGAGTTTGCGAGAAGGTGGGGACCGATTTCGGTTGTCTAATCTGGTGACAGATAAATTTTCGGTAGGAATCAGTGTAGGATAAATTGCTTGCTTCGGTTAAGATGAGGGGGGCAAGAGAGGTTCTTATTGTATGATGTCAGTGCTGGAGATTCAGAAGAATTTAGATGGAAAGTATGATTACGAATAAATTTAAAATAAATTAATCAAGTAGGATTTTTTGAATCCTTTGCACATGGAAAATTATTTCTGCAAGGTTTTTTTTTTTTTTCAATATTTTGTAGTGCTCTATTTGTAGAATGGTCAATTTTATTGAGGAATTCAATGGAAATATTTTAATGTTCTTGTTTAATGGAGGGGATATTCAATAGATTTTCTGCTATCGCTGTTAGGTATGTACCAGCGTGTATTGAAAATTTGTCGAAGCATAACATTTTGTGATTTTTCTAATAGTTCTTTTGTAGTATCTACGATATGGGACAAGAATGGACAAGCATAGGTCAGGATCGATCATATTATCAGAATAAAACCCTGGTTCTCTGACAAAAGTACACACACACAATCTTACTTCTACTTCCCCCAAGGACCCCACACAATTTCTGACCGTCTGGCAGCAACAGGTAGTGTTCAGAGCATCCAGATGATTGGGGGATGTCAAAGGTAGAGAAGTCCAGTTGCAAGAGACAGGCTCTCGGCTCAGAGCGTCGGATGGTGTAGTCGCAACGATCGAAGGTGGAGTCTTCTCCGTCGGGAAATCGTAGATCATCTTCACGACCACTCAGTGTGTGAGAGCAGGAGGCAGCAGAAGTTGTGGCTGAAAGATGTTTTTGGAATCATTAAGGGGTCTCAGGACTCTTAAGTTACAAATTTTTTGATTTTTTGAAACCATATTTGTTAGAGCCCCATCTTTTCTGAACAATTTGGTGTCAAGTGCTTAAAGATATTACAAAAACCTTCAGAGTTACCAAGAGAAAACTAAATATTATTTAACTAGATGTTTTTGTTATTTTTCAACATTTTTCTTAAAACAAAAATGTTTAGCTTCCGTGCAGGATTTCTTAGAAACTATTAATCATATTAGTCGAACATTTTATTCTTACATTCAAAATAAGTTTTTCTATGACTTATATATTCATTTTTAGGCAAATTATTAACAGAAAAGTTTTACATGAGTATTAATCTTAAAACTTCTTAATTTTATTAATAACTGCATGTAAAAATTGTTTTCTCTAAATTTTTTTTAAAAGGCATGTATATCTTCAAAACTGAGAGTTTCTGAACTAAATAATATTACTTTTGTAAATTTTGATCTATGTTATACTTCAGATTCTTGAGCGCAGTAAAATAATGATTTTCCTGATTTATTGGAATCCACCGGGAAGAAAAGTTCGGACTTCTCTTGAATTTTTCCTGTGACGTCACACCGGAACGCCTATCAGTAGAGAAGAACCGGGAATGGGAAGCTGGGGAGATCGATCGGGATATCAATGGGAGTTGACTGAACGGATATACGGAGGAGTTATTAGTAGTGTAGCCGAATGAATCTGCCGGAAGTAGCCCGTAATCTGCCAGGAACTGTCACAGCTTGCCTTGGAAGTGCAGAGTATTACTACACTGATTAGTCCGTAGAGCGAACAAATAATTTGATGAGCTTATTATAATGTGACTGTCTTTAGAAGTGTTGTTTTTGTTCCTGTATCTATGTTGCTAATTTATAAGTGCTTTGTTTTCTGTTTATGTTATTACAGCCTGAGATTTAATACTTGTGTATCCTCCTGATTATTTGTGAATAAGGGGTCATTTGCCTTTATCCTTCGTGTTATGCTGATTTCATTCATATACACCCATGCGATACTGAGGAATCTTTGTTACTATATCACTGTATTGGAGTAATGGGGAGCAATGAATTAGAGAGATGTGTTATTCCAAACTCACAAAAATACAGCTGAAGCACCCATTCTATCTCGTACTTATTTATTTATATAACACTTTGAGAATGAAATTGGAAACTACTTATCAAAATGTTCAAATGGGCTTAGTAATTCAACTCATCTGTCTTCGCGTAAACAAATAAAAGGACTCACCTGGGGTGGTGGTGACTCCTCTTCGGCAAGAAAAAGGCAGTTGCTTCACTCTGATTTCGAAACCTTTTTTCTGGTGAAAAGTGCTCCGGAAATTGAATATCAACTGGTTCGAATTGGAAGGAAAGGACACGAATTCTAACAGAAAACAAAATTCACGGGTTTTTTAAAAATAATTTTATCAATGACCATCTTTCTTAAGATGCATTATTAAACAATGTAAAATGAAATATAATGATGTTAAGAAATATTGGAATGGGGTTGATCGTCTTTCGAACGCAAGAGAAGTCTGCGCAATTCAAAACAGATACTTTGCGAGAAAATCTAAATTTATTCATATAATCTCTAGTAAGTACACTATATTTCTTTTTAAGATGAAGCAATTAACTCACACGCATAGAAATATTTAACAGCACCAATCCGAAGTTTGTACAATCACCGAAAGCAACAATTCAAATCACAATATCGCATTAATGCTTTTAGGTTGCATACCTTCATATGCTCTCCGAATATATATATAGTTATATATACACTAGCTGATACCCACCCGCTTCGTTGGGCAGACGACATTATTATATTTCGCAACCTATACGTAAAATATCAAGAAATGTTTCAATTTTTAAACGATAATCATAATCTAAATTTAAAATTTTAAGAAATTGATTGTCTTTAATAATGATTATCCACCACTTTCAAAAATATGAGTAAAATAAAAAAAATTTAGTAAAAAGTCACCCCATATATATATATATATATATATATATATATATATGGATAAAACTCATTTCACCGCATACATGTTATTCCTTAACTATATTGAAAAAGATACAAATTTTTGTCAGAAGATTAATCATGTGCTTAGCTTTCAAATGAAAAACCATCGCAATGACATCGTGTCTATCATAAGAGTTTTTCAATAAAAAAAAAGTCGAGTCCAAAATGTCTTACGTATGAAGTAACCATTTTAGTATTTTTCAAAATTACACTAAGATTTGGGGCTAAACTACACTTTCACCAACTGTGGGATCCTAAACTTATTTATTTCTATAGCTAAATCTGTACATTTCCTGACTTCGACATGCACGAAATTTCACATAAAGAGCCCCTTTGCCAAAATCTTGCCAATTCTCCATCAGCGCTTCAATATTAAATTATTTGGTATTTTTCCATTTCGCACGCGCAAATCTCACCAAGTAAACTTAATTGGTGACAATAAACAGTATACATAGAAAAAAAATATATATTCCATTTGGCGTCGGTCGAATCATTTTTGGCGATAAAGTCGCCAAAATTACATAACCGATGGATAAGAATAGATTAACGGATGAAAATTACATTTTGGATAAGATTTCCGTAAAATCCGTTCTTAGTGAGCGTCTACGTCGCAAAATGAGTAACTATGCTAAATTTCAAATCAATCGGTTGAATAGTGTTTGAGATCTCGTGATGAGTCAGTCAGTGGTATTTCGCTTATATATATATATATATATATATAAAATTATATATATCCTAGGCATATTCTTATTTTATTCGTAAAACTAATTTTCTACCTGGAAAAGTCGATTTATAGAGAACATAACAAATGTTCTTCATTCAAAAAATTAGCCTCTTTGGAATGGTCTTTTGTTACATATAAAAAAAATATAACGCTTTGTGATTTTAAATTAGTATCAAAAGCAGATAAAAATACTTCTCAACGTCTTTCTTTTTTGTTTTTTTTATTGGAATTTGAGTTTCAGTCGAAGAGTTGCTTATGTTCTCCCTGAAATGTAAAATGTATCTCAACAGCAACGCATTAAAGAATTGAAATGAAAAATTAAGGAAAAAAAAAAATATCTATAGAATTATATCTACGGTACAAATGGAGCATCCGCATAAGTCCCTGCAATCCTGTTTGTTTTGTCTTCATAAAATGAAAAAAAAAAAAAATGTTTCTATTTTATTCTGTATTTTAACTACGAATAAATTCAGTTGCATGAAATTTTTTTATATAATTTTCTTTGTGTGAGTCTAAATTTTCTCTCAGACAATTTTTGTCTTTTTAAGTAGTAGTTATAAGTAATATAGTATAATCATAAAAAAATCTATTACATTTATAAACTGTGAGAGAATAATTGTGGGTTTCTTTAAGCATAAGAGTCAGATTTCACTGCTGAAATAGAAGAAAAAAGGCATACTTGAAATCTATACTTAATTAATGGAAGCATAAGCTGTCAAGGAGAATAGTAAATAACACATAGATACGAACCAGTGATGCCGCTTTACCGTAACGTTACTCTTATAAAGGAAAAGAGACATTTACAGAGATTTTGAATGAGATTTGACATAGATGAAAAGCTTAAGGGACATAGTACCTTTGCAACTTCAAAAGTTCGATTTTTCAAATTTGATTTTAAAAAATAGTACTAAATGTTAGGAGCATTTTAAAACAAATCCGACAATTATTACGTCCTGTGCAACAACAAATGTAAATGTCTAAAGTGGCTTGTTCTATGTAATGCAATGTAAACAAACCTCTTTTTCTCAGTTTGCTATTTTCACACTTTCCCACAGGATTAAAAAAATCTTTTGTATGCAGAGCTTTAAAATTTTACATGATTGTTGTTTTTGTAAATCTTTATTCTGTTAACCTCAATTTTGTTAATAGGATGATTAGATTTTATTTTATAACATGATACATGAAAAAAAATGTTACTAAATACAAACTTGATAACTTTTTTAATTTTTCAATTTTTTTTAATGTAAGGTAAATTTAAAATTTGAGCTTTACAGAATAAGGTCATTATTTAGCTTTAATTTGGTATAAGAATTATGGTTCTACTGCACATCTTTCAAAAGTTATCTTGTGGGTAACGTAAAGTAAGCTAATTTATTTTTCAAATTTTTGTACGCACATTTCATGTTGTATAAGAAAATATATTAATTTAATAGCAAAACTTGACCCAATATTTTAAACTATGTACTTTATTACACAAACTGGCAAAGTTTCATACTGAAATGAGCAAAAATTGTTGTTTTATGAAGAATTGAAAAAAGTTTGTCAAAATGTTCTACTTTTGATTTCGTAAGGTACTAAGTCCCCTTAAACAATGATCCCTCTCCTCCCGGTATTAGTGACAAATTTGGCAAGAATTTTAGCGACCTGTTGAGAAACTTAGTGACTTTGGTGACAAAATGAAAGTTCCCTCAAATGCTGAAATATTGCTGAATCCTAATCAGTGGGAAAATTGTGAATTTTTCCTGAATATTTCCTGTGACTGCATATTTGACCTGAAGAGTTATAAATACGGTGCGAAGCCTGAGCGAATTGGTACGAATTGACTGAGTAGATCTGCTGAGGAACTGTCAGTAGACTGGCCGAGTGAATCTATTGACAAGCGATTTCAATCTGTCGGGAAGTGGGATGTATCTGCAGGGAGTGCCGAAACCGGTCGGAGTCTGTGTTTAAAATACGTAGTATTACTTGGAAGATTTGTCCGCAGTTCGAATTAGTAGACTCGTGATCTGAATATTATTGAAAGTGTTGTTACAGTTATTTCAAATGTTGTTTTGAATATGTTTGTATTGCACAAGTTCTGTATTTGTTCCTGTTGTGTCTCTAATATCTCCAAGTTTTCCTGTCTGTATTTCGTCTTGTCCTTAATATTTGTGAAAAAGTATCATTTGCCATTATTCTCCTTGTCGGACTGTTTACACCGTACACCCACACAAGATAGATTTTAATAAAGTTATATAATATTTTAAAGAGAAAAATCAATACTTCTATGTGGTAAAGAAGTGAAAAAAGAACCGAAATGTAAAAAATATTTTTTTTTCACACAATAAGAAATTAAATGTATTGAAAATGACGATTTATCATCATCATACATTTAAAAAAGTGATAATTTTTCTATCCAAAAAAACTAAAGTATTGTGTGCACTCCAACTGCATAACTATCTAATTTATGAATACTTTTTAATTTTCAGGACGGTCACGCAAGTGAAATGCTATGGATTTTTTCATAATAAACTTAAAGAAATTTTAAAAAATTTAATTGCTTTGCATATGTTTGATAATTCTGAGGAGTAATAAGGGTTTAGATTAATAGTATTTTTTTAAAAAAAATCTATAAAGTTAGTATGGCTTGCTAGGGAAGTTTGGAAAGGGAGGTGCCAGCTCAGAGAGAAGTGTCGCTCTCGTCACTCTACCGAAGTTTAAAGCTACGATGTCCGTCGTGTGGCTTCTAGGTGAGACGTGAATAATACTAAACAATCACAATCTGAAACTACAGTTCGTGAGGAAGGAATTCCCACTTACTTTTCGTGCCAGGCGGTAGGTCCCCGCATATTCTGTACTTCTTATCTCCATCTTGAATCTCCAGAAAGTCCTCGGAGCAATTCGTGAACGTCATTCGAGTTACCTCGAAAGCGTGGACGGTGAGCTTGACTTCGCACGCATCGGGCGAGTACTTCTCCACGATGTATTGACACCGAGAGTACCTAGGGTACTTGTCAGGGTAGTTGGGCGAATAGAAAGTTCCGTATTGAGTCGTCACTAACTGCGTGCAACCTGGTTGGAGAAAAATGTACGCGTAAAAGTAGTAGTGTTGTGCACTAGTGTCCTCCAAATATTCTCAATGCATATATTATTCGAATATAAGATTTAATTATTACTAAAAATAATCAACATATCTGGATGCAATGTATTCTGCAAATTAATTGATTCTTATGTACATAATGTTGTAAATGTAACTATTCATGTTGATGAGAATAAGTTTTATAAAGGATAATAATAGTTAAGCCTATAAATTAAAAAAAAAAATTAATGTCAGAATTGATGATTGATAAGTTCTTTCTCTCTCTATATGAATCGATAATTTCGAAGAAAGGCCGTCTTTATTTTTACAAATGTTACCGAAGTAAAAAAAAATTCTTTCCGTAATAATTCCAGAAGACTTAACCAGTTGTATTCAGTAATTAAACGCAATTATACTTAATGTAAAATGGCTACATAAGTATTAATGGTCCTACAGGATGCTTACAGGGAAAATATTTTTTCCTATGCGGAAATGAGCCTTTTTTAAAATGTACCTGGATTTGTAAAAGATCGTCCAGTTAATTAACAAATATACGCGTTTTTACGAAGAATATGATAAAAACTAAATATTACTGGGAAACGTTTCAGGAAATACAGTAGAACACGCGAGTTCCGCTTAACACGAGATTTTACCTTGACTATTATTTTTTCAGGACTTCCTGTTAAGTGTCTCGATATTAATACTTTTTTTTCTATCTATTATATATACATAGGATAAACATCCCATTTTCCAATTTCCAATAACAAACTTATATTGCGGATCAGAGAAATTAGAAACATGAGAAAAAGAAAAAAGTTAAACGGTGCTTGTGCATTTAAAACAGAAGCGCGCGGATAGAGTAAGAATCTTTTACGAATCCAGAACCCGCAATACCCCTCATCGTAAGTTACAGACGGTGACTTTCGACATAAAAGAGATGACAAAAATTCTACAAAGCAGATATGAATGAGGTATTGTTTTTGAGACTCATCCTTTGAAAGCTTGGAGGTAAAAGTAGTTCAAAAATTTTAATACTTTTGATTAATCTGTTCTGGATTTAAATGTTTGGATTGAATCTAAATCATTATTTCTGGGATAGTGAAATTTTTCAGTTTGAAATTATTTTTTGTAAGAGATTTTTTTCAGAATGTCCTAGTGAGTGAGATCAGTTATACCCTATATATAAAGGACAAATACATAAATATGCAAATATCAATGCTGTTATTTTATGATTTAAATCTTTTTTAATTAAAAATTCTGAGGATTATTTCAACTTACCATAAATTAAGCTAATTTTTTGCTTCTGTCAAAGACTTTCTCAGTTATTTAAAATAAAGCTATTTTGTGGGTGTAAACGAGTTTAATACGTATATTGTTTTCAGTTTAAAGATATCCCGTCAGATATTTGCTTTACTTTTTAAAACTTCTTTGATACTCATAGAGATTAGTGGCCAGCGATTCGAAGTGCACTTTAACAATTGTTTTTAACCGCTCTTTCGCTTATATTTGTACTGTTAAATCCGACATATCAATGATAATTATTCGGAATGAAGATCAAACGCTGCCATTGTGGAATTAATTTTGTGCAATCTCAAGTTTTCAGTGCTGATTGAGCACAAACATTAATACACATATCAAATGAGGAAAAATTGAAACATTACCTTTTGTGCTGGATTCAGGTGTTGTTTCCTGAAAGAAGTGAACAAAACATCTGTAACTACATCATACTGGTAAGTGTAACAATTATGTATAAATTTTCATTAACTTATTAATACTATAGTTTAAGGAAAGCTTTATGTTCTTCATAAAAATATGTATATTTCAAGAGGAAAAAACAATTCCATACAAAAAAAATATTTAAAATGTTAATTTTTTTCAAAATACTTCAATGTTTTAAAATTCCTACTATTTCTACAATTTTCAGTATTTTTAAGCAAATTTTTTTTCTTCCATTTCTGAGAAGCGTTTCTCACAATTCTATGCATGGGGTTGGTTTTACTAGTGTTATTTACAGTTTTACAAATTTCTCTACCAAATACTGTGAAAAGCAGTAAAAAAAATACCACAGTAGTACTTCCTAATTAGGGACACGCACCTGACTAGAAATTTTGTCCGTTAAAAAGAGGTGTCCCTTAATAAGAGTTAAATACACGAACTATTTTTTTCCAAAGGGTAGGGACCAACAGAACTGTCCCTAAATAGAGATGTCCCTTTGAAAAGGTATTGTAGTATATCTAAATTTATGGTTTACTTAAAAAAATATAACGATTTACCTAAATTATTTCTCCATGCACTTAGCATATTATTAATTATCAAATAGAATAAATAAAATAATTTTTTTAAATGTTATATTGATTGAAAAAATGACACACCATCAAGAAAAATAAAAAGCTGAGGAAAAACAGTATAAAGTTTCGATGGTCATTAAAATGACTTAAAACAGGGTTAATGAAAATTTAACTCCCTAAATAATATATATCCAGAGCTATGAAATTTTGTACATATATTGAGAAAAGTCATACAATTAAAATGAGGTTACATTTTGGTCATTTATAATGTACTATCTTTCCATAGCACCCACACGATGTAGCAAATCATGTTTCTCTCCCATGGGCGGCTACTCTAAGAGCGCTTTGATTTATCGGGCGGCGACAAACCAAAGCGAAAAATGAAATTTTACCGCTATGATAACCATTGCTTCTCTTGATTAACGTGTGCTAGCATGTTCTTATTTTTTTTTTAGAAAATGGCGTCAACAAGAATGCGTGGGCATAAAATAAACGATACAGGGTGTTAGATTCAAGATATTGACATTGTAATATATTATGGTAAAAATAACTACATTCAGTTTGCATTTACGTTGCTAAGATAGATTTAATTTCATATTTTACCGTCTGTTTTCATGTTGTAATCTGAGCAGAATATTATTTTCCACATTAATAATGTATCGTTTGCATTTTTTAAACATTTAATTTAATAATTTTGATTTTTATAGCAGAATCGTCTGTTTATATTCTCTCTGTTGTTCATAATGGCAACGTTTTTGTAATTGAGTAGGTTTTGATCGTGAAAACAAAATTGCATCAGGAATTTGAAGAAAGTATTTTCTTTTCCCAATAGTCATTGTTTCTGTGGTGGCTGGGGCTCGGAAATGCGCTTACTTTAAGTTAAAAGGTTAGGACATGTCAATATTATTAGCAAAGTAAATTTCATTTTTTAAAATGTGCTAACAGATTTTTTTTTACCGTTATTAATGTTATGTGTGTGTGTCCAGACTGCATTGCTACCATTGTGAGGGTCAACCAGCACTTAGTTTGGAATGTTTTAAAAAATTGCATAAAAATAAGCAATTAAATTTCTAACTCAAAATTGTCATGTTTATGTTATCGAATTCATTATATAAGTTACGTTTATAATATTGAGTTGACATAAATAAATCCTGCTTTTTCAGTTAATGTACGTTAAATTTCCATTATTTTAAATATTAACTCTACGGAAGTTATTTCTGGTTACTAAATGAACTAAAGTGTTGATGGTACGCGTGAGCATGAACGTGTGAGAGTGAAGATGGTTGGTTTTAATTTACAGCCAATAATTCCCTTAAATTGTTAACCAGTGTAATAGATGTCCATCATTTACTTTTATTAGGCAAGACATTTCTCAATAAAGACTAAAGCAGATAATAAAATAATACTCTATTGAAAGCTGAAAGTAATATAAGCTCGTATGTTTCTTAAAATCATTTTTTTTAATTTATTCAAGCACACCATGTTCTAAAAAATATCAGTAAACTTAACATAAAAGTATTGGATTGAATTCCTTACCGGTTGTTCAAATTTAACGATGTATGAAGCTTATTATGTAGTAATACGTAACTGAACGAAGCATCAA
>BMAW01053160.1:91715-177138 GCA_019974015.1 Nephila pilipes | reverse complement strand
TGACAATACGATACTGTAGAATGTTTAAGTAATGACGGACTTACTGAGGCCAGGGGACTCAGGCCTTGCATTTAACAACGCCTAATTGAGTCTAAATTTTGAACACGCGAGTAATTTGCATAATTACTTTTTCTTTTTAATTTTAAATTTCTAGACTAGAAAGAAATAAATGTAAGCAAGAAAAAAAACTTTAAATGAAGATGGTATTCACAGACGGACTAAAAGGTCTAAAAATTATTTCTTAAATGTAAAATAATATGCACACGCAGTTTATAAAAGCTTGATATGCTGAAACTCCTTTTGATCTCATATGAGTATTAAATACTTAATTTATAGGTAATGACTTAAGTATCTAAATTAAGCGTTTGAAGCTGTTTTAAATTATATATTATTTTACAACTAAAAATATTTTTGCATGTCTTTTAGTCAATCTTTAAATAAAAGCTTGATTAATTTTTTTAAAATTATATAACAAACAACAGTACATGTATTCAAAGCATTTTAAGAATATCTAAACATTAGATAAAGGATGAAAAACAAATTTTCGAAATAAGCCACCTCACATTATTTTCAGGCCAATGAAACAAATAAATTTACGTAAAGAGTTCTTTTAACGAGAACTATAGAAAACAATCGCTTAGTTACCTTCTGTTCGCGCAGAATTATGACTTCATATCAACAGAACTGCAGTCGCAGTTGGTGAACATCTGTAAAACCATTCAAAAGACCATTATCTACAAATTAGTGGATCTGCCATTCGTATCTCGCGAAGAGTCTCTTTGTAACGAAGACAATAAAATCCTTTCTTCGAGTTCAAGTAAAAGGTGTTAAGTAATTTTACACTTAATGAGTGGAAAAGTATAATTGGACTGAGGATGAATGGCCGTGTCAAGGCAAACCGTTTCTTTGCTTTGTTCCGTGACAGTTGCAGATGGCCTAACATTAGATCTCACAACAATTTCCTTTCTTCCTTCCGTATAAGAAAACTCCTTTGACTCACTTCGTTAGTAGACCATTGGCAACAATTGGAAGAACCATTCAAATATAGGGATTCTCTTTTGAATGCAATGATCCGTACAATTTAACTTGGGTGAGTAAATGACACACCACGTCATTGTCTTTTGCAAAACAATGGTGCCTGTGAAATCTTTCTCTCTTTTCGATGCAAACTATTCCGACTTCACTTGTTCAAATAATTTCAAGTTGTTGTTTTATAAAATTTGATTTAATAATAGAGCCTTTCATTTGATAAAAAAAAAACAAAAAAACAAAAAAAACAAAAAAAACAAAAAAAAGCTGCTTAAGTTTCAAGCGCTTCTTGAATTTATCTAAATACTTTTATATAAATGAAAAGAAAGAATTAATCTTGTCTTTAAACTATTTTTAAGCTCATTTTAATTGTGTCTTTCTTGACTTTACCAAAGCATTGAAATTAAAACTTTCAGAAAAATGAATCAGGAATTATATATATATATATATATATATATATATATATATATATATAATGCCAGTCAACTTCGTACAACCCTATATTTAACTATAGTGTAAAGTGGCCGCGGTAGCCTAGTGATCATGGTCGCAGGCTTTATTTTCGTCGAGTGAAAAGTTCGAGCCTTGATGCCACTAAAGATCCACCGTGTAGCAGTACATTAAATCTGGTAGAGGTTACAGGTTTTTCGGTTAGTATGGTATGCTAGTTTAGAGAGGGAAGTGGCAGGTGTCGTCCTCGTCATTTGACCGGGATTTAAAATGAAAGTCCGTCACCAATAGCTTTTGTATTGCTTCGCAAGGTGATGTTAATAAACAATCAATCACAATCGCCCTATAGCCACATTCAGGAAACTCAATCAACTTTTCTGTGCATATTAATTTCAAGCCTCGGCCGTTGTAATCAAACTTAGTAGATAGCTCTGCAGACTTTAAAGGATTTGTTAGTACAGTGAGTGTATAAAGTATTTGAACAAGAGGGCTTATGTGAAAAACACCATGATTTTGCTATGCTAATTAGAATAAAATGAATTAAAAAAATAAAATCTACAAAAATACTGCTTTTCAAATATGAATGTGGAATAAAAAACTGGACACACACAAATATTGAATTCTTTTTCTAACACACACAAAATAAAACCTAGTGGTTTTGAAGCGCGCTGAGAGTATTCGCGCGTACACTGAAAAAAAAAAGCAATTTTTTACAAGTTTTTGGTGATTGGATCAGCTAGTTATTTGTCAATGAGTGACATCACTCATCTTGAGGCATGCATCTGATGGTGCAATTAGAATCTGATAGAAAACATGAAATTGACGGTTTGGATTCATTTGTCTAAGAAACCTGTTATTCTAAAAGAAAATTCATTATATAAAATTATAAAAACATTTATTAAAATTTTATTACTAGTGGCAGACTACTTACTACAGAGCAGTCAATTATTCAATGGCTTATGCCTTTAAAATATTTCACAACATTCCTCACCCGGATCGACCCTCTCTATTTATCTCTATCCACAAGTAATTTCTCAGAGAAAACCAAAAATAAGTACTCCTAAATTTACAGTAGAATTGAAGAACAGAGAAATGGCCGTATCTGCAGGTGCAGAGTGAAAAGCATGAAAGCAACAAAATTTCCATGACCGTATTGCATGGAAAACACTTTTTGTGGATGAAAGGATTCGACTATTCTTTGCTATAAAATATGTAAACGAAAGCTCCGAGTTCTGGAAAAAAAGTGTTTTTTCTGACGAAGGTGAGTTTATGTAACTTTTTGTTTCAAACGATATACGAATAGTAAGAAGAAAACCAAACTCAGAAAAACATCCAATGAATTTACTTCCAACAATGAATCACGAAAGAGGGAGTATATTTGTTTCGGGTTGCATGAGTGCCTTGGAGATTGGTAATTTAGTTCCAATTAATGGAATCATGAATCACCAGCTTTAAATAGACATTTTGAAAATTGGTTTCCAGTCTATTACGTAAAAAATGTGTCTTCATGGTGATTCCTTTTTTTATGATAGATAGTGATCCTAAACAAACAGTCTTAATACACGGATCTTATATACCTCTCCAAAATTTATGAATTTTTTTCTCTCAATAACCAGACATAATTCTTATTAAATGGGAATGAGAAATTTTTCCTCAGAGTGTTCAAACCAGGCCGATTCCCAAATAAACATGATAAACGCTCTTAAACTAGAATGTGGTATAATGTCTAGTTCAGTGGCATCAAATGTGTTTGAATCTATGTGAAGAAAACTCCAAACGTGCCACCATGGTAAAATAAGAATAGGATTTAATCTGAAATGAAAGTCAAACAATTTCAAAGCATAAAAGATAATTTTAAAAACATCAAACAGATGTTTAAAAAATGTAAAATAAGTTTGGAAAAACATCAATGAATAAATCAATCCTTATGAACTAAGTAATTTTGTTGGGTGGAATTCAGCAGGAATTTCTTTTTCATTTTTTATGTATCCACAAACGTAATTCCATTGCTAAGTAATGAATTCCTACTCACATTCGAGGTTTTATATGATCCAGAAAGTTGAGTACCGCATTATAATTCTAAATTCAAAGCTATACATAGTTCATAAATCAACAATAAGAAATATTTTTAGACCATACTTAGCTATTTTATTCAGAATTTACTGGGAAAAGGAGCATCCACCACAAAAAGGCTAAAAGCTCACATAAAATATGTTCAAAGTCATCTAGGTGAACAATTTCGTTACGAAACATAGTTTAAAGCGGGAGTATACAGAGTACGCCAAGTTAAAAAACGCGGGAAAGGTGATTAGACTTTCGACTGAAAAAATAGAACAAGAGTCAACCTAGTCAGGTGGATTTCGCATTCGGGAGGTGTAAGTAGAGGGGAGGACAGGCCTTTGTGATTCGTAGGTTCTCATTCACATTAAAAACCGTGACGCGGCCCCCCCCCCCGGCAACTTAGGGTTAACAACGTATTTTTGGACAACGAGTTTTCTTAAGGTCTATCACACAATGCATCAATACTTTCTACATTCACTTTAGGTAATTTAATTATCTGAAGGTTGTCTCCGTGCAATGTTAAATAACTGAACTTAGTTTCAGGAGTTTTGTCAAATAAAAAATATTTCAACGTCAATATCACATTTTGACATCACTATCTTATAGAGAACAACTTATTTTATTATATTATTTGTTTCTATGTCTGAATCAATCCATTTATTTCTGTTAGTTGGATTTTAACAATAAGTTGAAAATTGCGTATTTATGGAATGTTCTGAATTGTAGAGATGTGGTTTAACAAAATGATACATATATTACATCAAAATTTTATTTGAAAATTGTAGTATTTTTGGGCCTGAAAACGAGGCATGAGGCGAAGATAACAATAAAGCAATATTTTGAGGTTTAAACGGTATGAAAACAAATCATAAATGTAAAAACGAAAACAAAATATTATTGCTTACCATCGTTTTAGTATTGTAGGCGAAGATAAAAAAATCTAGTTTTCTAATGAAATAAAAAGGAATATATGTATAACAAAGAAAATTAAAGGATATTTCAGTTTTCCAATCACTGGCATATCGTAAAATTCAATAAAAATACTTATCCCCTTTTTTACAGTTGCAAATCTCTAAGATTTAACAGTTGGGGAGGAGGAAACCTAATTGAAATTAAAGCAGAATTTTTTTTCAAGGAATTAGGTTTTTCAAATAATCCTACTTATGAGCATGGAATAACAATTGTACGTCAAAAGAAATCACGAATAATACCGAATTAGAGCAAATTAAACAAAAACATGGAAAATGCTGTATTTTCAAAAGCGAAGAGAAAACTAATTCTTATGGATGGGTGCGTATTACCAAGCTTTTTCGGTAAGTGTTCATAAAGAGAGAGAATTTCTTTAAACGCAACGTAAAAGGAGCCTTACCACCAAACATGAATTGAACAAAACTATTGCAGCTGCTCTCTTCAAAAACGACGAAAGAAGTTTTAAATTGTCTTACAACCCACTCGAGAGTGAATTTCTTTTGTCTTAGATGTTCAGGGCACTGCAAAGTCCGGTTGAGTTTTCTCCGGACTGATAGGTAGAGGGTTTGAATCATTGCTGGCGCCGATTTCGTTCACCCCAAGGCAGAAAAAACTTTCCCCAAGAATGCAACGGAAAAATCCGAGATCAGAAATCAGAGATCTCGGATGTCATGGGCATCCGAGAGCAGAAATAAATACGTTCCAACTCATAATAATTTATTAAAATCTTTTTTGATATGACAATTTTGACTGTTAAATTCCGATATCAAAACATATGCTAAAAATTGCTTATCTTCCTGATTAAATATAAATCTAATTCAAGTAGTAATTAATTTTAGATATACAAAAATGACCCTGTTAATAAATTACAATATTAATTAAATTTTTGGCCCTTGTAATTTAACGAATTATCGGTATTTTCTCGTTTTTTTACAAAACCTTTTAGTCTAAGTAGAGTAATACTGTAAAAAGTTTTCATTTCAATGTTCTTTCCACAATTGCAGTATATCGGCCAAAAGAAAGGGGAAAAAATGCTTTTGTAACTTTAAACGAAAATTTTTTTGTTTCCGTTGTTTAAACATTTTAGCGTGACCCGTTAGAACTACATTCATAAATAAGTTTGCTATTCCAACCTTTTTGTTTATGGGTTGAAATGTTGCGAAGAGTAATTCAGCTTTTGATATTTTGTTTAAACAGGTTGACACCGACACGTTTCTTTTGTGTTTCCATTTCACGCGTTTCAGATTTTTTTTTTTTAAATCTGAAGAGTGAAATATGCAAACAATGTGTAAAAAAAATTTAGCATTTGTAGAAGTATTCACAACTAACATAAGTAATAGACTATTATTTAAAGATGGACTGAGGAAAAAAATGGCGGTAATTAAATTCCCGATGTGAATAAAAATGATTCTTTTGAGTAAAATGAAGCACCGTGGTAGCTAAACAATCACAATCAGTTTCCGTTAAGTCTTGGGTTCGAACCCTGGGGCCACTGAAGACCTGTCGTGTAACAGACCTTATGCGTGGTAGATCTATCAAGACTCCAAGCTCTCATATTGGCCAGATATGGAAGTCTGAAACGTGGGGTATCGGCTCAGTGTCGCCTTCGTCACTCGATCGTGGTTTAAAATGTTGAGGGCTGTCGCCAATAGCTCTCGTATTGCTTCTAAGTGCAACGTTAATAATCATTCAATCAAGTCTGTTTTTCATAAGAGCTATTCATTTCACTAAAAGTATTATACAAAAATCTCCTGTCCTGGATTTTGAATTCCGAAATCGGAAATGGTAGGTAAACATGAAGAAAAACTGATCTAGAATATAATTCATTACCTATAATGAATAACTGATATTGTAGGAAAGTTCTGACTATGTTCATGGGTTGTATTCTAAGAGTTAAAAAACATTAAAAAAATGTACAAATTAAAATTAGGATAACTTGCTTTAACAAACTAAAGAACAATTTGATACTTTTAATTTTATATTAAAGAAATCATTGTGTTTTCAAGAGAAAGTAAAATATCATTTCTGATATTTCTTTTATATCATATCTGAACATTTATTCTTCTCATAAAAGGGAGAATTATTTTCTACAAATGTTGATTTCAATCACAAAATAAATATGTGGTAGGTTTTGCAATTCGAATTCAAATTTTATATATTTCATGCGTAACGCGGATATATTTCTCCTTTAGAAAAAATGATATTAGACATAGAATAGTATATCTTGTTTCAAGAAATACTCTAAAAATATTGTTACGAAAATTCCTCAGTCATTCGTGGATGTTTACGAGTGAAATCAATTCAACACGGAGGATAACGACAAATGACGCTTTGCTTTATTCACAAATATTCAGGACGATATACATGTAGCAGTGCTTGGACAGTAACAGCACAAACAGGTAAACTGTACTTACATAGATACAGAAACAAAAATAGCACTTGTAATGAGAATCATAGTTGTATCAGCAACGTTCACCTCACCAACTTACCACTTCGAGCTACGGACATATCTCCACCGTTACTCTGCACTTCCAAGGCAGGCTCACTAAGTTCCTGGCATACTCATGCCACTTTCCCTAATGCACTCGCCAGATCCACTTCCAAGTGCCGACAGCCTCCAGTCAATTTCGAGATGGATCTCAAAAGCAAACTCCTCTGTCTCAGACTATCGGCGTATTTATACCTGTTCCGGCAAGGTGTGACGTCACAAGGGAAATTCAAGAAAAGCCTATAACTTTCTTCTCAATCGAGTTTCCCCCTAGATTCCAGCACTTTCAAGAATCTTCATTTCATCGTTTAAGTCACCAAGTTTTTTTTTTACAAAGGCCCTAAAATTGTCGCTAAATCAGTTACCAAGTTTAAGGAAAAACTGCTAAAGCTTTCCTTGGCTGACTTGATAAAATTTCTGTAACTATCTATTTTCCTTCATAAGAGAACTATTACAGGTAAGCGTCATCTCAGGCTCATAACGATATGTTACATTAATATACAAAGCTACAATACGTACAATTATAATAAATATAATATACGCTTCTGTAATGAAATTACCTATCATGTTATTATGCGTTTATAAAAAAAATAGTCTTTATTGTAACAAAATAAATGTTACTCCATAATGCAATCTGCACACACTTACAAAAAAATTTCAAAATATACTCAAAGAAGAATTAAATGCATATACTGGAGATAATTATTGCTAAGAAATACCCTAAATGTCTGGATAAAATTAATATTGCTTATTAAACGATCCTTATTAACATGGCGTTGTAAAGGACAGCTATTAATGTTTGCTTTCAGGAAGACCTAGATTGAAGTAACCCTCAATGTGTGGAGAAGATCAAAGTTCAAACTGCCGAGTTCTACAATAGAATACGAGTTCTACTTTGAAAGGTCAAGAAACGCCAGGAGAATTGTATAATCCTGGAAGATGACTATGTAGAGAATAATATACAAAAATTAAATTCCTATCTAAATTATTTTTGATTAATCATTAAATCTTTTCGATACCACGAGCTAATAATTAGAATTTTGTGATTTACCGCTTCATGATACCAAGCAATTCCACATGAATAAATATAATTTACATTATATATTCAAGGATTCAGTAATATTTAAGATAAATTTTAACCACATATCTTGAATATTTCTTAGAAATAATTAAAACTTTGCAATATCCCCTTGTATTAATGTTACATTGTTATATCATTTGGCTCCTATCTACTGGCCCTACTGATTTCAAGAAAGCAATGTCAATCATATGGAAGTTTTCTGCTATCGTTCTTAAGTCAATACTATTTTATGTCTTTGAATAAAAAATACACCCGAAAGAGCAAAAATAAATAAATAAATAAAGGTTTACGTGGAATTACATTTTCTCTCCAATTTTTAAAAATACTTTAGAGAAATTTTTAAAGACCAGGAAACACACAAATAAATCATGAAAATAGATGTAAAAATATTTTTCAAAGCCGGAGAGAAAATATAGATCTACAAAAAACTTTACTATTTTTTCGCTCTTTCGAATTCACTTTTTTACATTCATATAGATAAAATAGTAAAGACTTGAGGACGGTAGTAAGAATTCCACAGGATTAACATTAAGTTCGCGGAATTAGAATGGTCGGTAGCCGGTAGCCTTAAATACGCAAATAACATTATTTTACATACAGCTTATTTGTAGTTATTCATCTTTATTCAAAGTTACGTTTAATAACAACCGAAAAAAGTTTTTTTTTTTTTTCGTTTCATTAGTCACAAAACTTTAAACATGTGTCACGACATCGCGGGGTATTCACTTTTAGTACAAGAAAAGAAAAAAAAAAAAACCTTTCACCCGGAAAATATGAGACATCTTTGTATTTTCCGGGAATGGATTTGAATATGATCCAGACGAAGTGTGACAATAAATCTTTGAGCGTGTATCCCTTCCGGTATCATCCAATTGCCGAATTCACCTTGTGAACTCTTTTAGGTATAGTGAACCACTCATTTCGATTTTAGCATTTTTCCGCATTCATATATTACGTGTGCAACATCCACAATTCTTTGTGGAAATTTTAAGGTAATACAAACGGTAAAATGCTGTAAATTTTGCTGTTAAAAAACAAAGAGTGCTTCTCTGATTCCCTGTATGTAATGTTTATGAGAATTTGATAAATCGGTCGTCCGAAAATTGAGTTTAAAATCGTAAGAGGACATGCCATACCATATAATGGAAAATTACTTGTATTTGAGATCTTCTCGAAAAGTGATTTATTAGGATTCTGGTACACTTTTTTCGAGACCTTTTACATCCATAGCGCTGATATTTTGCATATTAGGAAATGAAGCTATTGCCCATACAGCAAAAGTATTTTTCCCCTAATAAACACTCACAAATCATAAGTATACACAATATTTTTTTAAAAAAATTAATGGAAATTTGAATCTTTTACATTTTATGAAAATTAAATTTTGATATTACAATTATGTTCACTAGAATGCTATTCTTGTAAACACTCTAAAAACTCTCAAAGTCATAAATGAAGTAGATTTTTTGCAAGATGTACCTAAAACTAGGTACACTTGCATACGTAATACAGCTATGGATTATTAATTGCTCATACCTAATTATTTATGCTTATGAATAGGATTTTCCTTGCATAACAAGTGCAAAAAAATATACAGATATATCTCAATGTTAAATACGACTAGCATCAGTTTTATTTAAAAAAAAGTGATAATTTAAACTCGACATAATATAAGATAATTTTTCCTTATCCAAGGCGTTCACTAAAAAAGACGACAAGGTATTTTTGACAGGTAGAGGCTTTCGAAGCATTTATTCATTTCTGGTAATCAAAACGGTTTTGTTTTATGAATTTAATCCAATCAGTTTATTAGTTCTTCGAATTACTCATAGATCATTCAATTCGAACGATTTGTTATTTGAGAGCAACTTGAAACAGAAAATGGTGAACACGTACGCTATATTTGGAATCAATTAGATTCCTTCAGTCCGTTAGATACGCAAGTCTTCTAAAAAAAACCTTATAGTATTTAACTATATAAAATTCCATTATGGATTCTCAGAGATGACGTGAGCTGAAATTTTTCAGACCATTATGGGAAGTCGGTCTATTCAAGATTTTTCCCCCACTAACCTCAGGGATTTTGTAATATTTTAAGTTGCTTGAAATTACAAATTTTTCGCAACCAAAATGGAACGTGATTAGGTAAATTAGATGAAGGAGGAAGTAAAATGCAGTAAATTAGACTGATTACAATATATAAATAAAATATAAATAATGTAAAATAAAGGGAGACCGAGGATAACGGCAGGCTGATTTTTTTTTTACAATCTGGATTGAAGCACTTTAACTAGCTTTTGGGCTTGAAACGAATCTCAATTAGAGTATTAAGACTAGAATCGGTTGTTTGTGAGATGTGTTAGAATCGGAACGAGTGAATTTGTAAGCTAACACTTTATAAGATGATCCTAATTTAAAACTGACGAATTAAGTGAGAATCGAGAGAGAGTGTGATCTTATCTATTCTTCAATGATTATTAATAAAGTACTTTATCTTGCACATACCTATCTTCAGTTAGTTTAATAATGATTTATTGTTCAAAGGAAGATTGCAGTTGAATTAATATAGCGAGAAAAGGGGTTACAAATATAATCAACCAATGAAACAAGATAGAAATGAGAAACTTTTGCCATGTAATATTTATTTACATTATTATTCACACTTTAATGTAGTTTGAAAGAAATATTAATGATAAAGAAATATAATATGGACAGTTTTGTAAAATTACGAAAGTCAATATTTTACTGCGTGTAGGATTCTGAAGTATAACATTGATCAAAATTTGCAAAAGTACTGCTGGTTATCTGTTAAAAAATCATAAGTTTTGAAGTTATACGCACTTATTAAGAACTAAAAATGTTTTTAATACTATTATTTAGTAAATAGTGAAATTCAAAAACCCTCCCATTAAAATTCACGTAATTTTCTTTTCTGTTAATAATTGGTCTAAAAATTCATACATAAGTCATATAGAAGCTTATTTTGAACATGTGTATGAAATTGTAATCTAATATGATACACAATTTCTGCAAAATGGTGTGCAAGCTGAAATTTATTTTTCTAGAAAAATAAAGTTAAAATTGAAAAATAACAAGCGAAAAAAGAACACAGACAAGCAAGGTTTATATTTTTCTAGTAACTGTGGAGGTTTTGGTAGTATCGTCACACTTGCGGTATCAAAATGTTCAGAAAAGAGGGAGCTCTAACATCTATGTTTTTCAAAAAATCGTAAATTTTAAAATTAAGGGTCCTAAGACCTCTTAAGCAATGAACATCTTCGAATACATACTTTCCATATAAATTTTTTGGAAAAATGGTGAGTTTCCATATGTACGATTCTTTATATACTTTTAAATTCTTTGCAATAAAAATTGCGTTTCTAGTTTATTTTCCAATGTTCAGCGTCATTTATTTATTGAGGCGCCCTTCTTTTTAGCCCACGAGAGTCTGAACGGATTGATTGTTTATGAACGTCGCACACGAAGGCTAATGACAATGATCTCGCAATTTCGCAAGAGTACCAGAAGGTTTGCTCGATACTCACATAACTCAAAATTTAAAATAAAATTTTAGTGCTTGGAGCTAAAGTAGGACTTTACCCGGAAACCAAAACAATAAGCAGAACAATAAATTACTTCTTGAGCTTTTACTCCAAAAGAAGGTGGTCTCATCATTCGGATAAGTTTTTATTTTTTTTTTTAACGTTTCGTTTTGGAATGTGAAGGAAGGAATTATGGTTTCATGGTCTTCTTAGAAAAAGATTACTACTGTGAGTTACTCCATTTCCTATTCATAAGATCGGTACTTCGTGAACCACTCTCGTATATTTATAAAAAAATAAAGTAAGGGTAAAATGTTAGTAAACTTTTCGAGGAAAACTGACTATATGAATATTTGAGTTAAGCAAGGAGGAATTCAGAAAAATGTCTAATCACCTGTGCGATAATGTAGAAACATTTCGCAAGTTTTAGGCGATACGTAATCTTCTATGTAATTACTTAAAAAGTACTAAGATTGCAATTCTTTTTCATGGAAGTTGGTTCCAACTTCAGACCAAATGATATTTAAATTAAGTTTTTTACAATAAATAATCAATCGATCATCCAGGGATCGTATTTATCAAAGAATTTAATAAGTTAAAAATGAATAAACAAAATGAATTAAAGCACTCTTGGAAAATTTAGAACTATGCGCTTGTATAATTTTCACGATATGAATTGAGGGTACTATTCCATTTCGCAGGCGCAAGTTATAAAGTCGCCGAAAATGATACAACCGACGCCAAACGAAATATGTGCATACTGTGTGTTGTCGCCAATAAAGTCTGCTCGGTGAGATTTGCGCCGTCGAAATGGAAAAGTACCGCTACGATAATTAATATTAAAGCAAACGATAAATAATTAAATTGAATATTATAACAGCTACATATAATTAAAATTAAAGTAAACAATAAATTATTAAACGATGGATTTGGCGACCATGTAGCGAGAAATTTGGAGTAAAATTTAATTCTTTAAAAATTAGTTTTAATCAATTAATTTTTATTAATTAAAATTAAATTACCGTATTGTCATCCAAAACAAACGTGTATAGAAAATTTTCAGCTCAATTGAGCGCTTTAAGATGTGAGAAAAAAGCTTTCCAAGTTTTGACCCAGACATACAATGTTGGCAGAAGAAAACCGGTTGGAATGCAGTTTAACCCAACCACCCTTGGTGACAGGAATTATTTGACGGTATTTTGCCAAATGTGCTACCTGTTTTCACTTCACTATGGTAGCTTTAGGCCAAATTTGGCGAGTTTTGAAATCATGCCAAGTGGTTGGGCTAAACTGCATTTTCACTAGAAAACCTATTAATAAATAGTTTTAATCAATTAATTTTAATTAAATTATCACATTGTCATCCAAAACAATCGCGTATAGAAAATTTTAGCTCTATTGAGTGCTTTAAAAGGAGCGAAAAAAGCTTTTAAAGTTTTGATGCAGCAAAGTTATAATGTGAGTTAAAGTCACAATGTGAGTTATTTTTTTTCTAAGTAGGTGCTTTTTCCAGACAGTCACCAAGTGGCTCCCGATTCTTCACTTTAACAAAAAAAAAAATTTTTTTTTTGAGTTCAAACTAACTAATTGCAATATTTGATTACTATTTCTAAGTCAGAGAAATAACATCAACATTTTATCACGTTAATTAGATATATTTTAATACAGTTAATGTAATTAGGTTTTAATCAATTTCGAGGTAAAGACGTGGAGTATTGCAGAGGGAAGCCGTGGAGGGTGTAGGCGGAGCAAAAAAAAAAAAGTGTTGCCTGCTGCAAAAAGAGAAATACTAGGCAGCTGGCTATCAGGAAATAAATAATTATTGCCAAGTTCTTACTTCAAGATTTGGATGGAAATTTTGCAGACCACAAACACAAAAGTCTTCTAAAACAGTGGATTTTAAGCTTGAAATAAGTCATCTTTAGGTAAAATCTTATTTTAAGGGGGTGCTTGGCACACACACGCACGATTTTCGAAATTGCTCCAAAATTAACTTTTTGATAGGTTTCCAGGAAAAATCTATTTAGTAACCATATGAAATGAGAACCTACTTGGCGACAAAAATTTTGCTCATGTCACTCCCCCCCCCTCCCACTCAAATAAGATCCAATCGTTATTTTATAATTGCCTGAAACACTATTAATATAAGGATTAATTTTAGACCTAAATGCATAGATCTAAAATAATTTAGCTCATCTTCTAGTGCTGGATTAATTTATTAACTTTAAGAGTGCAATGCATAATCATAGCTTTTCCTGAAACTTTTCTACTATTTATTTCTATAAATATTAACCTGTTCGGAATGTCAAAGAGATGAATGCTGTTCATAATTTCAAAATGCTTTGCAGAAAATGTGTGAAACTGAATATTGTGTATTTAATTAGGCATGGATTTTTTTCATTCAAATGTTTATGAATGTTTGATTCATCATTAATAGGAGTAAAACCGTAAAATAAATAAATAAATAAAAAATAAACAAATAAAAATAAGTTTGAAACACAAAAATGATAAGGAGAAATCGGATAACTATTAAAAATTCCTTAACTTTGAAATTTTTAAGGAAATATTAATTAATAAAAACTCTACGAACCGGAGAACTTTGCGTGAATCCCAAAGCCGATACATGAGTAAAGAGAAAGATTCCAAAGACTTCGCACAGTAGTAGAGACTTCATCTTTTCCTGCATCTCTGCCGCAAAGCAAACGATGGATTTAAAAACAGTGGACGAAGAGCCAGGTGAAAACATCTGGGAACGCGTGGTGACGTCATAGCGCGTGCTCGTTACCCGTAACTTTCGCTTTCGGCATCGAGCGTCAAAAAAGCGGGCGTTATTTTTGCTTTTGATATCATGCGTTCTTTTTTTTAGGCCAATTCAAACACGGTTTAAATAGATCGCCTTGTTCTGGTAAATTTTACATGTTATGTGATAGCATTCACCTTCATTTCCGTGATGTCTGCTTCTGAATGACCTTCATTTCGCGAAATGAGAAATTTTTTTTACTTGCTTTTATTCCTCTTACTATATTTATAAATTACAAAAAAATGCCTTTCCAGTTCAAAGTGTAATTTAATCCATTTCCTATCATCCGATAAAATGGAAATTTCGCACACGCATTTAATCCCGATGATGATACAATACAGTCAAATCTCCTATAATGAGATTAATTCGTATCGCGTTACATGGAAACCGCGTTATAAGAATAAGAATTAATAAAAATTAATTAATTCATACCACGTTGTATAGAACACCCGTCGGGCAACCATCTGCAATAGTTTTCCATATTTTTTTTTCCTCCTTTTTTTCTGTAAAGTCCGAATAGTTGATTCATTCAATTTTACGATTTAAAATTTGGATTTTGTCCACTAGAGGTAGACATTTAATTTTTAACCGTTTTCTGTTTTTATTTATTCCAGCCATTTTGCAAACCTATGGATAATTATTTTTTTCAGGTAACCATTGCGGTAAGTAAAATCTAGATGTTCTTTAATGTTGTACAATTCCAATAATGTAAATGAAACAAATCAAAAAATCTTTACTATGCATACATCTGAACACATTTATGGACAATCTTAGAATAAATTAAAAGAGTGTGTGTGTTTTATATCGTTTGTTTATTTTTAGCGAGATTTCCTGATAACTGGAATTGATAAACAAAAGAATACCCCATAAATGTCACCTACAAGATTTTAATACATCGAAACAGTATTGTCATCAATACAATTTTCAAGCCATATGAGTTATTGGAGTGTTCTTGCACGAAAAACGTGTTATAAGGAGACTTATAAGCGAGTTATCGCAATTTCCGCTCCGCATTATAAAAATACGTTATACGAGATTTGACTGTACTGTAAAAGAGCTTAAACAGTGCCTGCCTGGGGTGGAGGGAAACCCAGACCTTGCACGTAACAATGTCCAAATTAAAATTTTGCTCACTCGAAAATGTTAAGTAACTGCTATTTAATGGGTTTTCTTCAACTCACATTGTAACTATGTCTAGGTCAAAATTTTAAAAGCTTTTTTCTCACATTTTAAAGCTCACAGTTAACATAGAATTTTCAAAACACGATTGTTTTGGATAACAATACAATAATTTAATTTTAATTAATAATATTAATTGATTAAAACCAATTATTTAAAGAATTAAATGTTACGCCAAGTTTCCCGCCAATTCATCAAAAGGTCGCCAAATTTGTCGCCACGGCGAAGGGATCATTGCTTAAATTCTCTTTTGTTAACTGGTCACATCTCAGCAAATCCATTATTTCCTTTACTAGAGAAGCGTTGCAGGGAAGCATCAACCTCATGTTCGTAACATGGCTCCCTATCTTCAAGACAGGCTAATGTTACTTAAAATTTAAGGTATAAAAAATTATGTTACGCAAAGAATGAAGTTTGGAAAAAACCCAATGTTTAAGAAACTCGTTTTTTACCGGTGTTATTTTAGACTTAAATTCACGAACTATAATGTCATTAATTCAATATAGTATGAATTTTTTTCCCCTTTTTCTTTAATCAAGCTTTTATAAAAAGATGGACTAAAAGATATAAAAGTAATTTTTTTAAAATATCAAATGATGCATATTTTATAAAAGCTTGAGGCATTAATAATTCTTTTGACTTTATATATAAAAAGTAGCAATGGTATTTATTGTATCTGTCATTACCTAGGTATCTCAGCTAAGCACTTGAAGTATTTATATATTACTAGCTGATACCAGCCCGCTTCGCTGGGAAGACGATAATATTACATTTTGGAATCTATACGTAAAATTTTCAATTTTGAAGCGATAATGATAATCTAAATTTAAAATTTTAAGAAATCGATTGTCTGTCATAATGGTTATCCACGACTTTCAGATTTATGAGAAAAATAAAATGTTTTAGTAAAAAGTCACCCATATATACAAAATACGGATAAAATCCATTCCACCGTATACAAAATACACCTAGTATATCCAAAGATACAAATTTTTGCCAGAAGATTCATCATGTGCTTAACTTTCAAATGAAATACCCTCGCAATGACATCGTGTCTATCATAAGATTTTTGTCCATGCCTCAAGAGATCTTTGATTTCTAAACATTTAGGATGGCAAGTGACTGCAATCCTAAAAAAAAGTCATGCAAGTCGGGATGTCCAAAATGTCTTACGTATGTCACAGCGTCTTGAGTTCGTTCATGCATGTATAGAGGTTCTCCAATAAACGAAGATTGTCTTGCGTGTGCGGTATTCCGTAAGAAGTCGCCATTTTAGTTTTCTTCAAAATCCCGCTCAGTTTTGGAGCTAAACTACACTTTCACCAACCGCGGGATTCCAAACTGATTTATTTATTTCGCTAAATATGTACGTTTCCTATTTTCAACATGCACAAAACTTCGCAAGAAGAGCCTCTTCGCCAAAATCTTGCCAATCCTCCATCAGCGCTTCAATATTAAATTATTTGGTATTTTTCCATTTCGCACGCGCAAATCTCTCCATGTAAACTTAATTGGTGTCAATACACAGTATACATATAAAAAAATATATTTCGTTTGGCGTCGGTCATGTCATTTTTGGCGATAAAGGCGCCAAAATTTACATAACCGATGGATAAGAGTCTTAATAAAACTCTTAGCAGTCCGCAAGTTGATCTCGGGCCACTATTTGTCAACTCCTATGTTAGAGTATTTGATGATGACCGCACTAATGTTTGTAATGAAGAGTGCAGTGGGTGACCATTTGTCATTTCTCAATACTTCGAACAGGAAGCTGATGCGAATGCTCGAGAAACAGACATTTTACGATTTCGTCTTTATCCAATCAGTTTCCACAAGTTTTAAGAAGAAATTTTTGTTGTTGGTTGACCCGACAAGTGGAATTTTTATGAGGTTGGAATCAAAAGCTGATTGAACGATATGAAAAGTGCCTAAATATTGGTGGTAATAATGTTAAAAAAATACATCGTTTCATTTTTTATATATAAAAAAAAATAAAACAGTAGAAAAAATAGAACTTTATTAATGTCAAAACGATATTTACTTAAGAAATACGTCTAGTAGAATTTAAAACGATTACCTACTAGTTGATGTAAAAGGCTTCAAAAAGTGATGTGTAGAAAATTTTTTATCGTCAGATGTTTGAGATACTAGTTAAAGACTCCCATCTACCAGCTATTTTGATTCCGTGAGCGTAATGTTAATCCTACGAAATTTCTTCCTCTAATCTATATTATTTAATCCATTTGATTGTAGAAAAGTATATCCAAAAGAGAAAAAAAATAACGAAGGCTTCTGCGGAATTACATTTTCCCTCCAATTTTTAAAAATATTTTAGAATATTTTTTTTAAAAAAAATTTGGAAAACCCATAACCGAAACATTAAAATAGCGGTAAAAATACTTTTAAATGTCTGAGAAAAAAAGTAATTTTGCAGAAGCCTTCATTATTTTTTGCTCTTTTGGATATACTTTTTTGCATTCAAATGGATCAAATAGTAAATACTTTAGAACGGTAGTAGAAATCCCATAGGGTTAACATTATATCGACGAAATCAAAAAGGCTGGTACACGGGAGCCTTAACAATAGTGATGACTGGTTTTTTAAATTTCCATAACTCAAAATAAATCAGAAACTTTCAAACAGAATTTAACGAGATTTAACCTATAATTTTGGATTAATTTCAAAATGAGAAAGTAGATACGCGAAAAACATTGGATCTCATTTAGAAAAATTTATGATTTTGATGTTAGTTACTCGTAAATTAGTTAGTTAATACCTTAGGGCCAAAATGTAGTTACCTTTTCAGGCATTAACTTTGGAATCAATTTTATCGAGCTGTGAAGAGAATTATGAATGTCATAGGAAGTGTCCTATTTTTTTAATTATTTTTCTTTCAGTGAAGTGCTTAACGCACTGTATCGCATATTTCTTGGTAGCGAAAGACTTTAAAAAGTCATTTTGAAGTTTTCTTCTTTCTTACAAGGGTTGTTTTTTTAAACCTCCAATAGACCATAAATAGACAAGAGTACAGAACAAGATGAATTTATTATCAAAAGTTATATACAAACACGGTTACTTTTCAACATAATCATCGTGAAGATTCAAGCATTTGACATATCGGTGGATGAGCTTTCTGATTTCCTCTTTGAGGAATATTGCCACCAATGATGTACTTTAACATTGTTTCGAATCCCTTCATTGGTCTGGAAGCTTCGACCTCCTAGCCAGTTATTCAATTCAAGGAAGAGATGAAAATCATTAGGCACAGTGCCAGTGCCGATTGATCTCATTTAAAATACTGCAGGTGCTGTCGGGTTGCACCAGCTCTGTAAGGACTGGCGTTGTCATGAATGAGGATAACAGATATCAGTATTTTTTTCTTCTTTTGTTTTAAATGGCTCTTCGCAGTCTTCATAAAGTCTAACAATAAACAACTGCATTGATCGTAGTTCCCGGTTAAATAAACTCAACAAGAAAGACACCTTTTCGATCCCATATCCCACAGCCATAACCTTCTTGCTGTTGATGGTTTGTTTGAAGAAACTTGCATTCTTGTCCCTCTTCATCGTGGATGTCCCTCTTCATTCGGTCGTTTTAAATCGTCTGCACCATTTACACACAACACCATCACTCATAAAGTGCTCACCGTATACTCGGCTCATTTTTCGGTGAATTTCTGCTGCATTATTTCCTTCTGCTTGAAGAAAGCGAATAACGCTACACAACTTGCATTTGGTGGGAGCATCAATTGTACTATCTATGCTTGCGTGCCTACGGCTCAACCATAGATTAAGGGCATAGGAGGGTGACTAATATCACAAGTACTATTATCGACACTATGTAAAATCGAAATACATAGTGTCGATAATAGTACATGTGATAGTAGTCGCCCACAGCTCATCCCCACGTCCTACCATTTATAGCAGCTCGTTCGAATGTTGAAAAAAAAAACTACTTTCATATTTGAATCAGTTTTTTTAATTTTGAAATTATAGTTCAAAAGTTCTAACCAAAAGGTTCATCACCTTCCCCCGTATTTGTTTACAGCGATGTTATTTGAAAGTCTAACCAAATTATGAAATTCTTAATTTCTGAAAGCGATGAGTAAGTGAATTACAGGTAAAGCGCATGCCGTAAAATCCAAACCTGGCTAACTGGCGCCAAAGATTTGTTTAAACTATAATCTTATGAAAAAAAAAAGAAAGAAAAAGGTAGAAATCAATTGAGATAAAAAGGAGAGTCGAATATAGAGATTGATTACCAGAATTGATACGTAGGGCTCTTCGCAGTTTTCTCTTCACTAACTCTAGGGGGCTATTTGTAATTTCAATTACATACAATTATAACTCCTTGTCAACCAAATGGAACGTGATTAAGTAAATTAGATGAATAGAAGAAGTGTAATGAGTTTGATTAATGATATTGATTTACAACCAAACCAGAATTGAAAGGAGAGAGATAGGGAGGTTGAGGATAACGAGACAAGCTGTTAAATGTTTATAAATCGGATTGAATAATCGTAATTAATCTTTTCGATTCAAGCAACTCCTATTACAGTAATAAGAGTCAAATATGTTATAAACAAGAACTGAGAGAATAGGAACGAGCTAAGACTTTATTATTAGAATATAAACTAGGAATAATTGAGTTAAGATGAATGAGAAAGAGAGAGGGGGAGAGAGAGAGAAATCTTGCATATTCTATGTTGCTAGAAAATAAAGTTTGTAATTCTTTTTTTACGTATTTTCACAAGAGTTTTGAATTTTTTGACAATTTGATTAGACTTTAAGATGGCTGTTAAGTTAAATAATGAAAGAAATATATCTCATAATATACCTAGGATGCGTCCTCCGTTTTTACCGAAGTCAATAAACCCTGTTGGAAAGAAAAAAAACCTTATTGTACCTCTGTGGTCCGGATTCCCGGACTTATCCCAAGAAGTGAAACTCTTGAAGGGTTGAAGGTAACGAATAATCAGAAACGGATAGTTGAGAGAGGGGGGAGGGAAGTCGTTTATAGATTTATAAATGACTCATTCGCTTTATGATTTCTTTTTTATAAATTAATATATCTAACGCCTTGAAATGATCGAGGAAGAAAAAATTTAACCCCCTTAAAATATTTTATATTAACTTTAAACAAAACAGATTAAGTTATAAAATAATTATTAATTTTAAACTTGTAATATCTAAATTCAATCCATTCAGAGGTGGTGCTGAGAACATTCCGGAAATGTTAGTTTTGACCATCGAAATTTAAGCGAGAGTTGAATGAAAATCATAGCTCAGTTTTTCAATGAAACCCTTTTAAGCTTGCTTTATCAATATCTAAACACTTAATTCTGCTAAAGAAAGGTATTTCTTTTTCGCTTTCCTTTATAGAATTTCTTTTGATTTCACTTGATTCGTAGATTCACTGTAGCGGTTATTACACATGACGCATATGAAGATCAAATATCTGGACATTAATTGCGTAGAGGTATCGGAGAAATTTAATTATAACTAAGAAATAACCAAGATATCTGGATAAAATTTATTCTCAAATAAATGTATCTGTACGCCCATAATGCTGTAAATGATAACTATTCCTCTTGATTTGTTTGGTTTCGGACAACCGTAGATTGAGGTAAGCCCCAGTATGGAGAAGATAAAGTTCAATCAGCCGAGTTCTACAATAGCAATCTTCGAAAGGTCATGAAATACTGGGAGAAATGCATAACTCTGAATACCGACTATGTAGAGAAGAATAATCAATAAGAGTTTAGCATACATCCCTCTCGATTATTTTAAATAACAATTAAAGTTTAAAGATCCCCAGGACATAGCTAAAATTTTTACAATACTGCGAGTGACTTCAATCTACAGCTTCCTGAAATAAAACAAACCAGCATCAATGAATGTCATTTGCAACATTATGTACGTAAAGGATCCGTTCGCTGCAATATTGAGTTGTTTTAACCTTTGTCGACTGTTGAAGATTGAGTCACTAGTTGGGATGAAGAACATTAACTTGTCAGTAATGGTAAAACTGTATTGAATAATATTAACTTTTAAATGACGATTAGATGCGTATAATTATTTGTTAATGAAAAATAATTTTTTTTATTTTCCCCTTATAAATACATATACGATGGAAATATTGTAAAGCTTCAATAATATGAGATATCTAGACAAAATTTATTTTGAATAATAATGGATCCTTACGTGCATAAGGTTGAAAAAATTCACAGCTATTTATGCTGATTTGGTTTGTTTCAGGAAGAATAACTTGAAGTCATCTGCAATGTCGTAAAGTTTTCATTATTACCTCGAGGTATGGTAAAGCTTTCAGCAGCACTACAAATAATC
Organism: Nephila pilipes; assembly: GCA_019974015.1. NCBI lineage: Eukaryota > Metazoa > Arthropoda > Arachnida > Araneae > Nephilidae > Nephila > Nephila pilipes. Next base: position 155,192 of record BMAW01053160.1, on the reverse strand, counting down.
GAGATAAAAATTTTTATTGATCATTCTTAAGACTAGCCTTCATAGTTATCTTTCGGAGTTATATATTTCTTTCAGCTTTCGCAGGCTGATGTTGTAGAACTCTCGGAAGATTGAACTCTATCTTCTACATATTTACGGGTTACTTCAATTTACAGCTTCCTGAAACCAAACAAATCAACACATGTTCAGATGTCAATCACAACATGATGCGCATAGCAATCAGTAAAAAGCAGGATAAACTTTTATTCAAATATCTCGATTATTTCTTAGTAATAATTAAACCTTAATAATACTCCTTCGTACGTGATTTGTTATTAACTTTGTATCTCGAGTTCACGTTTGCATTACGAGAACAAAATCTGGCTTGAAAGGATCCTGTCATCAGTGGGTCGTAATATAAGTTATCGTTGAATTTATTATAAACACAAAACAACACATTATTTTTCAAACAAAAAAAATCTTACTTGATCGCGACAAGGTTCGTGAAATTGTTTAATCCTAAATATTTGACAATCAATTAACAACTTTATAAATTTCAGATAAATATATGACTTTATTATAATTGATTGATTTGATAATAGGATTCAATACATTCTTAGTTCCCTGTCATGTGTATTGGGAAAAATGGAACTATGATGAGGTACTATTTGTTAAAGCGTCGCTTCTTCAAGAAGGCCTTACTGTGCTTTTTGGTGTTTACGATCCTCCTGAATACTTTTCGGTGCTGCAGCGCCCTCTGGTGTTTTTGAAATGCAAACTGAGCTGCGCAGACGAGAATTTCTATGAGTTCGTAAACAGTGAGAAGTGAAAAACCCAACCATACTCCGCTGTACCCTCCAAGGTAGCTGAATAGTTCCATTGTCTAAAAACAAAAACAAAAAATAGTTAGGATAATATTCTAAAAATCCGTTATTGTGATCATTGTGCATGATATTATAAGATAAGCGAAAAGAAACATTAGTTCATTGATGAACATTGTCATACTCAGTTTATTCACAAAGTTCTAGGACTCCCGTGCGTAAAATGTACAAATGGCGCTATTTCTATGAAACTAACGGGATGATGTAGCAATGACCTTCATCAAATTTTATCAAATGGTTCCATTCATTTTTGACTAGTTCTGAATTATCAGTGCTTATTTGCGTAAAATGTATGCCTCCGTCATCGTCAGTGAAAAAAAAAAATGCACGAACGAACGAACATAAAATTTTGTTTTCAATTCGGAAACTCGGCCACAGAAAATGATTAAAACTGCTATGAGTCTTTCCAAGTACCTAAATAGTTTTCTAGATTTAAAGTTGAAAGAGACTCGATCGAAGACGATGTTAAATCAGGTCATCCATGTTCGAGTCCAAATGATGAAAATGTTCTGCCTGTGCAACAGAATTTCATCGTCGAGGTTCTACTGTGACTGAGGTATTCTACAAAGATGTTTTGGATCGGATCTTGAAATGGATGTGGCGTTTGAGGCTCTATTTGTGGCACAGTGAAACCTCTTGCACAACAATGCCCCATCTAAAAAGTTCGTACTTGTGTAGAATATTTTGACCAAAAGACAGATTGCGCTCATCAATCATCCCTGTACCCACCAGATTTGTCTCCTCCATACTATTTTTCCTTTCCTAATTAGGAATTGAAGATGAAAGAAAGCGGTGCAAAACCATAGAGGAAACTGAAGCGTCAATGACATTGGATCTCAATAGTGTTGAAGTGGAAGCATTCCAGAAGACGTTTATGAATCTGTACACTCGAGGACTCACGAGAGCTTACCTCACGATCCTTCGATCCTCTCGCCTCGTCCTCTTCCTGGTCGTTCCAGACCCGGATCTCCACTCGTGGGTACCATCTTGAACCCACTGCTCCCAATATGTTCTGATGGCCCACTCCGGAAGATCGACCTGGCGAACGGGACGTCTTGTCGACCAGCCTGCGGTTTCGATGCCGATGATCATGGCTTTCTCAAAATCGTTTAACACTGCTAAATGTCTTCTCAAACGTCTATATGGCATTCTTTACTTACTGAAGTCCTCCTGAGGATGGAAGGTGATCGTTACGTTTATGAATCTCCGACTATGCTTCAGTTTATATAGAATCCACTTCCTGATTGCAGAAACACTGCAAAGCGTGTGGTCATGCGCCTTGGCATCTAATTTGGTTCATTTTCATATCGAATATCATTCCACTACTTAACAGTTTCGCGATTTAATTCGCTTTCTTCTTGGTGCTCTATTTTAAATGCTCCTGATTGTACTTAAATCCTAGAATCTGTAAGTAGCGGATTAATGTGAAGATGAAATAAAAATTAGAGAAATTTTATATATAAAAAAACCCCCTGATGATCTAAAAATTAAAGACACATTTAATGGAGGGTACAAAACTCTATAGAATTTTTCTTTATAGGTTCAATGAGTTTTCAAGTTCGATGAGTTTTTTTTTACCAAATTTGGCAGTTTTTATACTTTTGTGGTGGTTTTTAGCATATCATTACTTCTGGTAACCTTTAAGAAAATTATTCAAATTAAAGATTCTAATTCGAACAATTGAACAATTGTCATTTCAATTCATAAAATTTTTAAAAACAAATAATAACTTTAACAAAATTTAGTAAGAAATGTCTTATTACCAAAACAAAGGCACCAAACTGGAAGCATCAGAAATCAATACAAAAACATCTAATTCCTTTAAAACTACATCGAGCTCAATTTTATTGATAAAACATATAGAGAAACATAGCACAATAAGTAATTAAGACTCATTATTGAGGGAGTTTTGCTTTTGACATTGCTCAACTTACTCATAAGCTCATTGAAATAAAATTTTGAATTATTTTCTTCAAATTTTTCAAGAGATAAAAGTAAAAGCTTCAAGTGATGAGGACGACACTGAGCTGGCACACCACTTTTTTAACTTCTACACCACGCCAATGGTAGAACTTTGGACCTCGACAGATTTAACGTGAATCAGCCCTGGCTACTAGGTGGGTCTTTATAGTGACATCAAGGCTCGAACGTACGACTTGACGAAAACCGCCAGCCGCGAGTCCGCGACCATGACCGCTAGTCCACACCATATAGCTAGGTGTCTTGTTTGTGTTGGTGAATTTTCTCGTTGATAATTTTCTCGGAGCAGTTGGGCTCGGTTTTTCCCTCTGGCGATAGTTGTATTTTTAACCATAACCTCAACCAATGATGTAACCAGAGGAGGGGGAGGGGCAATTGACATATGCACCTCCCAAGACCTTTTCTTGAAATTGAAATATTTCAGGATTATTCTCTTATACTATTATAGATATTCTAAATTTCAAACATAAAAATTTTTTTTATCTCCTCATACTTAATTTTTTTTTTCAACACGAGGGGAAAAAAGATTTCAAGTAAGAAGATTCCTAAGAAAAGAATAGAAAAGTCTTTGCTACCTCTGAAAGAGTGTCCGTGATTCAGTGTTCATAGACGAAGAGAGGGGATGCATCTCAAGATATAACACATCGATCAATAACTCCCGAGTCTAACATTGAAAACAACATTTTTTTTGCAAAATTTTTTTTTATTCATCAACATAACACCTTTTGTTAATCACCTTTTAGGGTGATACAATCGTTCCAACGCTTTTCCAAATCTTCCCCCCCCCCCTAATTTTTTTTTTCTCTCTCTTTTTTTTTTTTTTTTTTGTTGCGAGTAAATACTGATAAACAGCTTCTGAATCATCGACTCGTTGCTGTTTTGTTCCATTGAAGCAATCAGTGGTGATTCCACTTGGAAAAAACCTTTTTCACTTCACTTCAAAAAACTTTTTTCCTGGTCCGATCGACTTAAAATTTTGAAACGTTTCAAGCAAAGGTTAGTACTCTAGAAAGACCTGGTTACTGGTTTACTACGAGCGCCATCTCTGGGTTAGTCTCGGGAGTTATTGATCGATGTGTTACAACCCCGAAAAATATAAATTTTATTCTCATGGTATTTTAATTATTTTTAAATGATCTTTACTTCTTAAATTTTTATAACTTAATAAAAATTATATATATATATATATATATATATACTTGAACAATTTTAAATAGGAGAAAAAAACTTTCAACTGGTTTAATTCTTACGAAAATTTTTCTCCATAACCCCTGGATACTACTCTTCAGCATTATACTTCGGCAATCGATTGGGAAGCGATTGGCAATTGGACGAGGAACTGACGGGTTGCGAGGCCGAGTGATTTTGCGGAGCAGCCGGAGCCTGCCTTGGAAGTGCAGGGTATTACTGCGGAGGTTAGTACGTAATGTGAATTAGTAAGCTGCAAAGCTGAACGTTTGCTGATACAACTGTGACTGTCATTGAATGTGCTGTTTTTGTACCTGTATCTGTGTCGCTAATCTGTACAAGTGATGTCCTTTCTGTTTGAGCTATTACTGTCTAAGTTCAGCTACCTGTGTGTTATCCTAAAGATTTGTGAATAAAGCGTCCTCTATCGTTATTCTCCGCGCTAGACTGGTTTTCACTCCCATAGACCCAAAATATTTTGTAACAATAAAGTGAAAAAAAGCTTCGAAAGGTGTAACACGAGAAAAGCATGAACTTGAGTTAGATTATAATAAATATACTCATAACTATAAAGGCATTTTAAATCCTTCGTCTCAAGAAATAGGACTTCTTTTTAATTTTGTTTGATGTCAGAATATAAAAAAGCGAGATCGAATTTGATCAGTCAAATCATAGAACATTCTTTGACGGATTGGGAAAAAAATCTCATGTTAATTGGAGAAAATAATCCCCCCCCCTTTAAAAAAAATTTTTCAAATATATTTTGAAGCTCATGTTTGTTTTCAGAAAACCGATTCTTTCAAACCTATTTTTTTAAAAAAAAACTTTAAAATATTCAGGATCCGTTTTTAAAGGTATATATATATATATATATATATATCGTCAGAAATAACATTTAGAAACGATTCGTGGGTCATCAAAAACACACGAAGTATAATATAATGTTGTAAAAAACGGATATTCAACATTGTTTTGCTTCAGGAAGCCGTAATTTGAAGTAACACGCAGTAAAGAAAAGATAGAGCTCAATCTGCCGAATTTTGAAATGACGGCCTTCCAAAAGTCGACAAATGTTGGGGAAAATGCATAATTTAGGGGGGTTGACTATGTAGAGAAGAATAATGAGCAAAAGTTAAAATTCTATCCCTATTACTTTTTAATAATAAGGAAAACTTTCGATACCCCGGAATAATAATGAAAACTCTGCGATACTACGGATCACTACAATCTACCAACCAAACAAATCAACATTGAAAGTTATAATTTATAATATTAAATACAAAAGAATTGATTTACATATAGAATAAATTTTATCTATATAACTCAGTAAGTAATTATTAAAAACCTTATAGTACCCTCTCGTACAGTATGACAAATATTTTATGAACATAAAAATTATACATTCGGAACACTTCTAACAAAAACAATTATTTTATACAAGAAAATCTTAAAAAGAATTCATATAATAATGTGATCACTAAAGAGTTTTATAATAAATTTGGCAGATCCTACTTTTTAGTATTTTTTTTTAGATTTTAGAAGAATATATCATGTGATTACTGTCTGAAATTTGCTCAGTTATTAGCCAAAATATTTCTGAACATTCTCAGTTTGGAAGGGAATATACAAGTGTTGCTACAAAAAAATTACAAACTATTTTTTGAAATTTAATTAAGCGTTATTTTTATACACAGCTCTATTAGAAGCTCGATTGCATTGTTGTTAAATGATACAAGTTACGTAGGAGATTTGAAAACTGTATAGTAAGCATAAGAATCAAAAATCAAATACCAGAGAGAGAGAGACAAAATATATATTTTAAGGTGAAGTTCATTTCTTATGTTTCACGATTAAATGATTTTATTTTGAAAGGTCGATATAACCTATTTATAATAATAAAAAATTATAAAGTACAAACGCAACATACTATTCAAAAAATATTGAAATAAACCCTATAAAATTTGGCAAATGAATGTCAAAAACTCAAAACTCAAGCGTCGGAAGAAAAGAAAAACTACTTTAATTTGCTCCTAAATGAAAATTTTTATTAAGTACTTATATCAGACCTCTACTTTTCTACATATAATGAAGTGGCTATAATACATATAGTTTTTAATATTCAATTTTTACAATTTATATTTTGTTACGGGTGATTGATTTTTAGATTATAAAATACATATTTTGTTGCTCTCGATTAGCTTGATCCAGAATTAGAGAATGTGTACTGCAGAATATCTACAAAAAGACTTACATCATACTTTGGCATGTGTCTATAAATAGTGTGCTCCAATGTTGAAAAATATATTTTCAAATGAACCAAGTTTTTCCTGTAAGTAAATAAAATAAATTATTCGGTTATTTCATCAAATTCTCATTTTATTTAATTTCAGTGAATCAAAACTAATCGTCAGAATTTGGTGGAGAATAACAAAAGAAGACGATTTCGCATGGGAAAATATGTGCGCAATAAAAATGAATGACGTGGCACTACAACAATGGTTCCCATCCCTTATCAATCTACCTACCGCCTCCCTTCCATTTTCACAATCTGTTTCATCCATTACACATTCCGAAAATTATCTGAATAGGAAATGATTTATTTTCTTAAATTTTGGTATCCCTGCCCCCCCCCCCTTTTTTTTGAAGTAAGCAAAATAAAAGGTTAATGGAACTTTTGAGAGTACATTGAGTCTCAAAATTTTGAAAAATTAGGTTTAAAAGAGGATGAGTGCCTCTTCAAGTTCGGTGCTTCGTTTAATTTGTTTCTATATTTATGTATGTATAAAAACTCCTTGTTCAACAAGCTCCGTGTTAGAATAATGTTTAATACTTCAAATTGGCAATTAATTATAATTAATTGGCAATAATGATGGCAATAATTGGGGCATGTTTAGAAAGTTCGCTGAATTCGCCATCGTGAAAGTCCTCAAAGTCAGAAGATTTTCTTGAGATTGATACATATTTGATGCAATCTACTGCAATTCCTCCTTTTCAGGAATCGACAATGTTTCAGTTGATAATCTTAATGAAAACCTCTTGTGTCTACTTTTTAAAGCTCCTTTTAATGTTTTAAAACTATTTTCTTTTCTTTTCTTTTGTCTGTGTTACACCACAACCGTTATCTCTTGGCATAAGCCCGGGTGGATGCGGTAGCTTAGCGGTCATGGTCAGAAACTCGTGGCTTACATTTTTCCCGTCTAGTCAGGGGTTCAAGCCGTAATGGCATTGAAGACTCGCTTTGTATTCACGTTGATTCGGTTTAATCTATCGATACTTCATGTCCCCACGTTGGAGTGGTATGGAAGTTTGAAAATGGAATTCCTAGCTCAGGTATTGCCCTCGTCACCTTACTGAGATTTACAATGACTAGATACATCGCCATTTGTTCCCGTATTGCTTCTAAGTGTGACGTAAGAAAACAATCAATTAAGTAATCAATTTAGCATTCCCCTTATGATTAACCGCACTTCAAGGGATACGCTTACCACCGTTGAGAACCGCTATTGTAGAGGGTTGTGAGTATCCTCAGCTACCGTTCAGACATAAATATATCTAACAAATGCTGTTGGTCGTATTTAGAAATTGTGACTTAGCAAAGGTGGGATGAATTGGTATTTGTTCAATGAACTTGAAGATATGCAATTACTTCCGGTGAGGCATTACAAAGTGGTCAGATAACAATGCAAATATATGCAGATCGCTACCCCAGCTGGCGCATACCGCAGCAATAAATGTGTTCTTGGATTACTATGCTTCATTTACCGGTAACTATGCTGACCTACACTTAAAGTCAAGGAAGCCATGTGAACCCTCTTTATCATTAGTTTCCACATTCATGACTGCAAAGTTACTAAAAAAAAGTCTGATTATAAAACTCAATAGAAGACACAATCTGAATTGAATTAAATCCTTTATTTGTGATTTAGTTATGAGTATTTATTGAGCACACTCTTTCTCTGTCAGTCTGCTAATCTTAACGCTCCTGAAATAGATGTAGTTTAGAATTAAATAAGTTATAGCTTACCACCTACTCGATTTTGAGCGAGTTTAATTGCAAATGCTAGAATCTCGAGCAAGTTCTTCAAATTTCACCCATATGGATTTACTCATGAAAGCCCTTGATCACCGTCAGTCTGTTATGATAATGCTCACAGTTGCACGCCAACTATGGATACTTATTATTAATTTCACTGTTAACATCCGTATTCAGTTCTCTGAAACTTTTATATACATTTCGTTAGATTCATCAACTACACGTCTTCTGTTAATCTAATTTATGTCGTCACATTTCATTTGCTTGGTAAGGTGGAAAATTAAATATAATTAAGTGAACTGAGATGACGATTCCATTCAACTTTTCTCTTGTAAAGGAATAGAGACATTTACAGAGATTTCGTCAGCCACGAAAGAAAGTTTAAGCTATGACCCCAACCTTCGTGATGAATTAGGTGACTAGAACCAGTAACTTTGGAGACAAAATGAAGGTTCTCAGAAAAAAATTGAATCTTCCCGAAACCACTATTAGGAGAGAGTTAATGAAATTTCTCTGAATATTATCTGTGACGTTATACCTGATGGGACAACTTTGATTACGAAGAGATGGGAAATCGAAAGGAATCTTTCAGAATTGGGTGAGTGAACTGGCCGAGAGGTTTAGCTGAAAGCGGCCTGTATCTTCCGAGATAGCTGAAAGTTGTCGGAGTCCTTGCAAATTATTATTTTGGGGATTTGTCCGTAATGCGAATTAATGAACCGAAAGTTATTAGGAAGCTGAACATTTTTTGGGAGCTGAACGTTACAGAAAGTTCTGTGACTATTATTGTAAGTGCTGCTTTGTATCTGTGTGTGTTGCTGATATGCCTAAGTGCTGTATTTGTTCCTGTGGTGTCGGTAATCTGTCCAAGTTTTGCTACCTGTGTGTCATCCAGTCTTCAATATTTGTGAATAAAGCGTCATTATCCGTAATCCTCCTTGTTGGTTCCATTTTTGTTTTGTTTTGCTATGCATAGCTTTTTTTAAAAATAAAATAACGCTAAGGTTAGGAAAAGGAAAGTTAGAGGGATATTTGTAAATGCATACTGGATCTTGAAAAATCAAGCTCAAAAGAAGATGAATATAATGCCAAATCCGGAGCTATGATTAGTTGCTTTGATGCTTATTTTCTGTTTAAGCAAACGAAAAACGACAGTTCAAAGAGTTCTGTGCAAACAAGCGGCAACAAATACACTACAACGTTTTTAGATAGTTCACTGGATTCGTCACCACCATAAACCCCAAAAATTTCTAAGCTCATCATTCCGTCATTGAAGAGGTTCTACAGATCGGTATTTGAGACGAATTTCAGCATTTTCTCCTTTTCAGGAATTGACATTGTTTGATTTGATTCTTTATTACCGTCGCACTAAAAGCAACGCCAGGTTTACTGGTGACGGAGTCCGTTATTTAATAAAAGAATCAACACTGTCAAAACTGAAAATCTTAATAAAAAAATTCTACATACTTTTTAAAATTTTATTCTTTTTTTTATTTGTGTGGCCTCTCATTAACTCCTTGGGGTATGTATAACCACCAACTGGGAACCGTTCTTCTACAATATTTGCGTTCATACTTTCATCTGCGAAATCTTCTTTTATTGCTTTTGCCGATCTAATTTGAACAATTAGCTTTGATATATACTGTATATTTACACATGTATTCAAAATTAAGAGAATTTTCCGATTTGGTCAATTATCTCTAAAACTACTGACAGATTTTAATGAAATTTGGTGTGTATATAGGGATGATTAATACAAAAAAAATAACCATCAAACAGTTATAATACACACGCATGATTGTGCGTAACACTCATCTGAGTCGCAAGATATGAAACAGTAGTTGCAAAATAGAACAAAAAAAAATAGGTTAACAGGGATATGGTCCCCTCTTACAGATATATAGGCCTCGCAACCTGATTTTATGCTGGGAATAAGGGAGTTTATGAGTTCCTGTGGCAATTGGTTCCACTCGTTCAGCAATACTGTTTTCAGGTCTTCGGTGGTTCTTGGAAGGGACTTGCGAATTGCAATTACCTTCCCCAGAGAGTCCCAATCATACTCTATAGGATTGTGGTCTGGAAATCTCGTTGGCCAATACATCCGGTGAATATCCTCGCTTTCCAGAAATACGTCGACCAGCTGAGCTGTATGTAACCTGGCGTTGTCATCCATTAAAAGGAAATCAGGACCAATTAGATCCCTGAAAAGGCGGATATAGGGCACCAAGACCTCTTCTCTATACCTCTCAAGAGTCGCAGTGCCTCTTTCAAGTACATGGAGGTGTGTGCGGCCGTTCAACATGATGCCTTCCCAGACCATCATGCGTCCGCTTCCGTAATGGTCGATTTTTTGGACATTGGAGGGCAGGTAGCGGGTCCCTGGTTCTCTCTACATGAAAGTACAGCGAGAATCACTGGTTAGGCTGAAATGGGACTCATCAGTCAAGAGAGCGGTCGCCTATTGATCCATTCTCCAATCTCTATGATCTCAGCAACATTTTAAGCGGACTCTCCTGTTCGCACAACTGAGTGGGACGTAAGCAACAGGTGTGCTTGCAAACAGTCCTCTCTCATGAAGTCTTCTAGAAACAGTTACCCTTGAAAATCGGGTTCCTGTGGCCTGAGAAGCATGAGAGACCTGAGAAGCTGTAGCATCCGTGTTATGCCTCACTGTGATGAACAAATGGTGACCTTCTCTGGCCGTCAAGGCTCTTGGGCAGCCTTGCCCAGACTTTCTCTCGATGAAAATCCGGTTTCTTTAAACTGTTTACATAAGTTGGACACGAAGCTGGGTGCTAAATCGAATTCTCTGCAAATCTGGCCTGGCCTGCTTCTAGCCTACCCACAATTCGCCCCCTCATTCCATCATCTAAACGTTGGTAATTACTAATTGGTATTTACTTGAATTTTAATTCAAGCGGTTGCTGCAAAAAAAAAAAAAAAAAAAAAAAACTTCGGCAAAATATACTAGCCAACGAAATGCGGATTTTGGTAAGCGAGTTTATAAATCCTGTTTTTCGATTAGTTCCGCCCCCATACACATATAAGCTTACGTATCCGATGTACAAGATTTGTATCTTTGTTTTGAAGAAGTATTTTTACATTTCGTTAAATTCTTTTCTTGAAATTCTACAAAATATGCAAATTCTCTTAATTTTGAACACCAGTTTATTTTACAATGTTTAAGCAATAAGATAATTATAAAGTGAGGCTTATTTAAATGCTTTTAAAGGGTATGAGTGTATCTTACATTTTGTCTTCCCAAGTTCGGTTTAACCTGGAATGTATGTGATGATCATACTGTAAACAAAAAAAAATGCATATAAGATTTCTTGATTAATGGAAAATACACGAAAATTTTTAACACTATCTTCAATGAGAAATTCATAGTGACAAACTTATAGGAGGGGTAGGGGGCACAAGACCATTTGAAATCACATAGCACTGCAGAGTCAGAGATGCTCTTTTCATGTTACAGAGAGCATTACGCAAGAACTCGACTGCATGATAATCCCACCTGAAGCTAGCAGTTTAGAATTGGTTGCTGAAGTAGTAAGATGGACAATTCATAGACTTTCATTAGGTTGACATGTACCTTGCGTATGAAGCTGCAGATTGTAACTATTGAAAGACGGTAATACAAATTCTCGTAGTTCCACTTCCATAATTTAATTATATCGAAGTTAATCCAAATAGATGCCCCAGCACGGCTATATAAAAAGGAGATTTCTGAAGTTGGAATGAAAATATGAATATGTGAATGAGAGAGTCGCTATTAAACAGATAATGACGTTAATGCTTTGATAGTGTTTATTAATTTCTGTTTTTATTAATTAAACATACTTTTTTTAAGGAACACTTGCCATCTGTACTTATACCTGTTCTCTTGTCTAGGAGGTAGAGAATACTCGATTTTTCTGCAAGATGCGTAGTCCTATGACAAAAATGAACACTTTAACATTACCCTTAGACACTATTGGTTCGGTTGTGGTAGTCTAGTTCATTGCTTTCTTATCACCGGACCTATCATGCTTGGACTTCTGGTGGGGTTGTATGAAGTTATGAGTGTACCAGTCTCCCGTTGAATCAGTTAAAGACCTAGTCTTTGGGCATGTTTGAAGCTACCAGCGAGATACCAGACATACCAAGAATCTTCCACAATGTTACGGATTTGCTTCTATGAAACCTAAGCTAATGCCTTGTAGCCAAAACTTAAAGTACCTTTTGTAGCATTTGTTGTGGCAGAAATATCTTGTAGTTATGATCGCAGACTCACGGCTGGCAGTTTTCGTAGAGTCGTAGATTCGAGTCTTGATGGCACTAAAGATCCGCCGTGTATCCCGGGCTGATGACGTTAAATATGTAGAGACTCAAAGTTTTCCTATTGGCATAGTGTGGAAGTTCGTAGAGGGAAATGCAAGCTCAGGTGTCATCCTTGTCACTTGATCGAGATTTAAAATTACAAGTTTTGTCACCAGTAGTCCTCGTGTTGCTTCTAGAACTAAGTTAATAAAACAAATTCAACTAATCCAATCTGTAATATATGGCTTTCTACCAATGTCATTAAGATGCTTTCTGATAAACTAATGTGTTACTGCTTCTGCTCTTGTCTCTTTCTTTGCTTCTTTTAACCATGGTTCGAGTAAAAGGTATTTCTGAACCCACAATACCATGTCATTCCGCATCATCTTTGTGTCTCCAACCCCTCCAGTACGTTTGTCTCACTGGTAGAGAATCACTCTATGTTTTGAAAGAAAGTCATGACAACATGTACATTGTTAAATTTCTGCGTTTTTAAAAGAGAATGATCTATTGTAAGAACTGTTATATACGAAGGCGGGTCAAAAATTTCCCATGTTATGGATGAGGAATGAGATTGAAATAAATCAGTGCAGTATTATCCATTAATTGTTTTTCCTTTTCTAAGACGTCCATGAGCATGGCCCCCTTCCCATGCCCAAAAATCGACACCATAACTTTTCCGACCGAGGAGACAATTTTCGTTCTTCTTCGGAGCCGATTCATCGGAAGCCATTCATTGTTTTGATTGTTTCTTGGTTTCCGGTGCATAATAATGATCTAGTCACATCGACAGGAACAATTCCACACCAAAGTGAAACGAATATTTCACGTGGTAGTAATCAAAACTAACATATGAATCAGTGTCCTAATTTGTTTTGGCGTCCTTTAGCAGATGGCAACTCAAAAAGGTAACATTGTGACGATATCTTCATTATTTTATTCATTGCCATCTTTTCATATAATTAAATTGTCATTAAGTATGTGGCGGTCGCGAAACGGTAGCGTAGATTCGAACCCTGGTCCAAGGGATCCGAAGTCGACGGGCCTACCAATCAGGCCGAAAAGATATCCTTTCGGGCTGGTTGAGTAAGGCCTTTTTAATCAGTGGCGCTGATGTAGAAGGAAGTCGCTACACACTCCCCCTCCAGTATCATCGCAGCGTGATGATACGGAATGGAGACAAACGTGCGCCAGAACCGGAGTATCACTAGTATCGCTTGTCTTAAGACACCAGATACAAGTGTTTTTGCATCGGAACATATGCAAACATAGGCCGTGCTGCCACCTAGTGCTCAAGCCCTGAGTCACCACTAACGGCGATCGTCGGGCATATGCAATCAGAAGGTACAGGCAGTCGTGCTACCATCTAGTGTTCTTGTCCGGGGTCACCACTTGTGGCGGTCGCGAAACGGCAGCGCAGATTCGAACCCTGGACCAAGGGGTCCGAAGGCGACGGGCCTACCAATCAAGCCGAAAAGATATCTTTTCGGGCTGGTTGAGTAAGGCCTTTTTAATCAGTGGTGCTGATGTAGAAGGAAGTCGCTACAAGTACTAGACTCTAACAGAAGATACGTAAGAGCAAAATAAAATACTTCATTTATCACTGAAGAATATATAAAGGCCTTCTCTCTCACGAATCAAATTTAATTTGCTAATTCCGGGTTATGATTTAAAAATTAAGTCTTAACTTACCAAATTACTCGTTCCGATTACGACTATTCTCACTAACAGTAGCTTCTGATCTTAGTACTTAAACTAAGAATCACTTCAATAAGAAGGCTTAATTACGATATTTTAATCAAATTTACTAATACATATCAGCCTTCTGTTATCAAATATATCCCTTCATTTTCCTTTCAATTCTATTTCATTTATATATCACTATATCTGATGAAATTCACTGCACTTCTTGTCTTCATCTTATTTATCCAATCATGTGTCACTTCGGTTTGGCAGAAATTGTAATTTATACGATTCGAATTATAATAAAGTCCCCGAGGTAAGTGAAAAGAAAATTAAGAATAGTCCAATGGCACAACACGAACTTACATTGGCAATTACATCTGTCGGCGAAATCAGGTATTTTATGAGACACCCTCATATTACTTCTAAAGCAACTAAAATGTTATGAGAACAAAATTAAATTTTTATGTTGTTGGTAACTTACGAGAATAACTTTCTTTTAAACATTAAATTAAGGTACAAATTAACCTTTGTTCGTTATACTTTAAAAATATGATTTTTAAAAACGTTGATGCCTTATTCTCTTTGTTAATGTAACCAATTTGATGTAATGTTATAAATAACAGATATAGATTTCTAAAAATATGTATAATTTGTATAATAACAATAAAACTTACAATATCTCTTTCTGTTAATGGCGTACTTCCAGTCGTAACCACAAATATGGTATCCCTGAAAAAAAATTAATAAATATATTTAATTACAAATATTTCTAAAATGAATATTTGAAGAATAAATCAGGAGGATATTTCAATAATTTTCGAGTGTGAAAAATGTTTGAATTGTTTGAAATAATGATAGAAATATAAGAAAAAGTATGGAATTCTAAGAAAACATGAAAAAGTATTATAAATACACGCTCTTTTGATATTTAATCCAATTACATAATGGTTATTTAAAATTAAAGTTATGCATATTTTTTTCCTCTTTCGATGTAGCAATGTAAATCGTCCCCACCCCACACAAACAGATGGGGTTCAGTTTTTTTTCTGAATTATCGACGGCTGTTTGCCATGAAAATTGACGTTTCAGCTTACCTACGGTAATCGGCTTCTATCAACAGTATCTCCAATATGTCCGAATGGTTACAAATCACGTTGTTAAAATTAAGAAAAGAAAACCATTATGTAAGTAAAAAAACCATTGGGAGCGCTATCGATGAAGGTCTTCATGGCGATAAGACAGCTTCAAACCCAAGGGCTATCTGGATTCTATCCGACTGATCACTGTTCCATTCAATATTTTTCTACCTGGAGTTGCGCCAGTGATAGAATAAATATCGCAATTCTAGAAAATTTGAGGAACATCACCCTGAGATGGCTTTCTTCAGCAAGGTTCTCAAAGACTGCTGGATTCGTGGAAAAGGACAAGCAACATTTCTGTTTCTCATGAACTTTGACCTTTTAGAGACCGATTCTCCTGAGAACCAAGAACACCCCCGCATCATATGTCCAGTTTTGCAGGTGCCCATTCCTGCCCCATTAAGGTTGTCAGTGATCAATATCTAAATTTATTACATTCAACTACCCAACCAAAACAAAAGATAATGTCCCGAGATTTTAGAAGAAGCGTGGCGAATTTCCTTCCATACAAAAATTTTCGAAGAGAAGAGACTTTAGAGATCTACGAAATGTTAGAGTAGAACGTTGTGAACGAGGACGTTGTAATACTTTTCTAGAGTGCTGCTTGCACATTAGAAAAACAGGTCCTGAGGTTGAATGCTTAAACCTCATATCTGCGTACGTAATAGATATTCTATCCTGTATACTTCTCATTAAAAAGACCAGTTTCAGTAGCGGATTTTCTAAGTTTCGTAAGAAATTTCGCTTCAATTCGTTGCTCTTTCAAAATACTAGAAATTTTTCCGTAAAAAAGTAAGGCGTTATGCAAACGAAAGCCACTTTCAGACTAATCGGATAACTGATACAGTAAGGGCTGCAATCCAGAGAGGAGGAATTAGGTATATAGCGTTATATCGAACGACTCTGGTGCATGTGCAGTTTGTCCGTAATAACTTCAGTTCCACTGTTTTATTGTCACACCTCGTGCTTTTTATTATAGACACAAGATCTTCTCACCATATCTTAAATGCCAGATGGCCTCCCACCCTCGAGTGCTATTTTGTGAAGATTTGTTCAATAATCTTCTTCCAATGCATGACTTTCTTTGGGTGATTGCAGATTGTTTAGCTGAGATTACATGGAGGTAAGCAGTGACAATAACTGTGATTAGTCATTGATCAACTGTTGATTAATGACAAATTTAAAATATGAGTAAAACATGTACAATTTATCTTCAAAAAGGATTTGTATTTTTACGAAAAACTGGAAATTTTTGGTGCTAGACTTTGTAAATTTTCATTTGAAACAAACTCAATACACTGAAGTGCCACTGAATTAGGGATAGCAAGTTAATAACGAGTTGGGCATCCTTCTGACCATGATAACGGCTGCCACACAGGACGAGGGATAGGTTCAATATATTTGTGAAAGCATTCCACAAGAATGGCTTGCCAAACATAGGCTACAGCTGTTTTCAATTCAGTAAATGTCGCTGGTGTAGTGCGATAAGCTTTCGCACTTTTCTCCAAAACATTCCAAATGTGCCCAATAGGACTTAAGTTTTGGGCTTCTGTGTCGCCTATTCATGATAGAGAAATCAGAAGAATGCTCATTCGACCAGGCAGTAGGATCCTGTGAGTTGTACAGTTGACTAGTTGGTATACTACATTTCCATGTGGATGACATTACAACAATCAGTGGATGGTGACGATCATCCAGCAACTCTATATTCCAAATAGCGTTGAGAGAGGCTGGTAAAAGAACTAAAGACCCCAAAACTCTCAAGAGAAACACCCCAGACAATGATTGAATTACAAAAAAACCTGTGCAGTTCCAACCTGACGTGCAGGATCCATGGCTTGATGAGCCTGATATCATATTTTCAGCCTTCCATTGGCGTGAAGTAGTTGGAATTGAGACTTATCACTCCAAGCTACTCATTTCCAAACCTCTAGAGTCCATTCTCTGTGTTCTTTAGCCCAGGCATCACTCGCACCCTGAAGGCGTGCATTAGACAATGGTATTCTCGTGAGTCTACGGCTCTTGAAGCGCATAAGGTGGAACGAGCCTTAAACGGTCCGTTTACTTACTTTACACTGACGCCCTGATTTTGCTGGATAGTAATTTGAGATAATGTTTGGCATTGCTGGTTACTTACAATACGGCTGAGCTGTTTCACAGCTACTCTCATTCAGAGAGTTAATTACCCTTGTCCGATTGCTGGTTGAGGAATAAAAGTTGCTGGTTGCTAAAAAAAACTACGCCGGCACCTGAAATTGCAATGTTGATTTACTATTATTGAGACCAGACCTGTGTGCTTAACGACACAAAGAAGCTAGTGGGCGGTGGCCCTTCCCCCCTCTAAACCCCCGTTGTTCAAGGATTAGAATATTACGAGAAGTTAAATGATTATTTTCGCCTCTCCTTGTCACCCAATTTTTGTCATTTTTTTTTTCAATTCTTTCACGTCTTTTCCAGTTAAATTTTGTTTGGCGCAGCCACTTCTGGCTCTTGCGACAATAACCTTCATGTTCACTCACTCACAGTTAAATGATTGTTTAATCTGTTAAGGATAATATTTTCAACAAGTTTACTTTAAATTGGTAACAGGGATATGGGGCAATAGCTATCCAGGAAGGGCTGGATCGTTAACTGGTTTAATATTAGGTATGACTAGAAATAAATAATTTTTATATAACAATACAAATATTTGTGCATTTCTCGTAACTTCGTCTTAATTTAATATATGATAGTATCTACTTAGATCTTTTACATATAATTCGTTTATGAATCTGGAAGAATAAGGAACTGTTTGATAATTATTTTGGGGAAATCTCTTGAAGAATCAAACATAAATAAGCTAAGAGGAGAATTTATGGTTGGTTTTATTAGCGTCGCACTAGAAATAATACGACGGCTATTGGCGACGGACCTCGTAATTTTGAACCTCTGTCAAATGATGAAGACGATACCTGAGCTGGCTCCCCATATCCTAACTTCCACACCACACGGGAGGATTTTGAGCCACGATAGATTTAACGTGCATTAGCCCCAGCAACACGGAGGGTCTTTAGCGGAATCAAGGTTCGAACCTACGACTCGACGAAAACCGCCGGCTGCGAGTCCGCTACCATGAGTACTAGACTATCGTGAACACATTTATGGTTGGAACAATAGTTTTACATACCTGCAAGGGAGACCACAAATACTCCTGCAATAATCCTGCGTTCTTTGTTCTTCAGTTTCAGCGCACAGTGTATCATCTATATTAGAAAAATGATTGAAAATGTATAGTTAGTGTTTATCTCTTAATAAATCATTAAATACTAATTACTAATAATTTCTTTATTGTCACTTATTTTTAATAAAGGAATATCGTAAAAAATCTTATAATATCCGAAAAATTTTAATTATCTGCCGTAAACTGTGTTTATAAAAGTGGACGAAATTCACCAATACGAGCTAACTCGGACTTTAAAAAAATTAGTATTTTAATTAATATCTTCTTATTTTTTGGCGAGTTCCTTACCCATTTCAGGAACAAAAATATATAATTATTTTGACTATTCTTTTCATTTTATGTAATCATCCATAAAAAAAATCGGTGTAACGTTTACCGAAACAATTTCTCAGATGCGAAATAATATGTGGACGTAAAATTTTGTCACACCCTCGACTGCAGCTATGCCTATTTAAACTTAACAGTTGATCGCTTCTGACAAATCGAAATCTTGAACTAATTTACGCCTGCCTTGCTAATGACGCCTTTGCATGACTTACTTATATAGGATTTTTCTCCTACTTCGATAACGCGTTAAGAGAGAATAAAAAATGATATGATTTTAAAATTTTGTCGGTGATTGTAGCATAGTATTTTTGATTGTCTTAAAATAGTATTTAAAGACACTGTGACAAGATTTGCGCTTTTAAGAAAAAAAGTGAATGGCGTATACTTAATTTTTGAAGCCACTATACATCAATATTGAAAAGAGAAATTTTATCGGATTGGCTTACCTTCAGTGATTCGCTTTGGGTTGTACGGAAGCTCTTCGTAGAACAAACTCAGATTTTTTGTTACGAATTTACACTTTTGCAGTTGGTAATACTGAGAGCATCCTACCGTGCACAGCTGAAAGCGCACAAAAATAATTATTATGTATTAAAAATATGTATAAAAACAGTTTACAAATTACAAGGCTGACGACGTGAAATTTTTATTTGAGCTCATAACAATTTGGATCTTTACTCTCGTGTACTTTTTTGTAGAAGAATTACAGGTAGTTTTAAAAGAATAAATCCAAGAACGATGGTTAATTGAAAAATAAAAATAATTAATAACTCTAAGACAATGCATCTATATATAATTCTGTTTATAAAAAGTTAAGTATTACTTCGGAGATTCGTCCGTATTGTGATTTAGTAAGCTGGTGAACTGAGTGTGTTATTGCAGTTATTTTAAGTGCTGCTTTGTCTCTGTTTGCGTTGCTGCTATGCACAAGTGCTGTCTCTGTTCCTGCTATGTCGTTAAGGTATCCGACTACGTTCGGAACCATAATTTCGAAAAACCGTATAAATGAATATTTTTTTTAAATATTTAGTATCATCTGAATTATAATGTACATGAAAACATTTTAATAGTTTTATTACAATGAAAAAATTCTAAAATGCAATTTTTTAGCATAAAATAAGGAAAAAAATAACACATTTCAAAATCTTCTCCTTTCATGAAAAATCTTTCTATAACATTGTTATTCAGCATATGTATTGATATGACACCTTTACAGGGCCTGAACTAGGATTTTCTTATAATTCACATTATTTGCAGAGTTATTAAGAGTCGAAATAACAACACGGTTTTTTTTTAAGAAAAAATCCTCCATTCTTATGCATTAAAATGTGAATAAATCCACTTATAAACCATACATTACAAAAATCCTAGTTCAGGCTCTTAAAAATAACATGAAAACCATTTCTACAAAATTTCATTAATATATAGAAAAAAAAAACATTTGAGCTATCACCTTTCAAAAATTGTACAAACACTGAAAATTATATTTTTCAGAAATTGCATTTAAAGCTAAAACTTGTTCAGAAAACAAAGATATACATACCAAACCAATCTAAACTCCCCACTTTTATAAGTCACACCTTCTTCTTTCTCTTTTATTTTGAAATTTGATTTTCTTGCAGTTCGAATTTTTGTCTTGCCATTTTTGCTGATGGGAATGAATGTCGTTTAGAGTCAGCATTGCGAATAATGTCGAAGTTTTTAAAGGCATCAACCGTATACTGCCCCGGAAACACATCTAACGCATGAAATATCTTCAACACTCCCTTAAAACCATCATTAAAATGTGTTACGGATAAATAAGCTCCCAAAGTAAATGTTTCATGGTCAACAAATACATCTTTCGGGATTATTTTCCATAAGCAACCATTAAAACATTCATTTGAGTTCTGTGTTTTGCCTTGGAGGCATTTTTTTTAATAAGCTTTGATCGCATAAATCAAAATATGTAGATTTGACGGAATTAACAATGGTTTTAGGCAGACTTTTGCAATTTTCATTTACTTTTGTTCCGCAAGTAATAGCACATTGATATTTACACCAACTTAATTGTCCTTTCGGGCACTGGCCATGCATTGGCTGATCCACTCCTGAACAGCTGTGATAAAATACTGCTATTAACTACAGCACTTTTCATTCCTAGAAAATCACCAACATTGCTTCTAATTGCAATACCATAGTAATTTAGCAATTTATCAATAAATTTGTCCATAAGTTTTCCTTTTCCACCTAATCCATTCTGGCTTGATTTTAGTTTTCGAAGGCGGGTTCCAACTCTTTTCTGAATGTGCCCTATGCACTCATAGTTGCAAACACTATTTTTTCCTTAAATGTCTTTCACTGCTGAGAAGCCTTGTAAATCACCGTCGCCGTAAAAGGAAGAATACTTCAGCTGTCTCAAATGGCTAGACCACTCAAAGATGCGATATGCACCGATAGATTCTCTGCTGGATGATGACCCAGAATGATTTCTTGAGCAAATGTGGTCACGGGATACATTCAACCTTTTGTTTCGAGTACATATGCGACAATTCTTCTACAGGATTTCAATATCTACAACTTTACCTGTATTAATGGATCAAGCTGCTACACACCCATTCAATGATGTGTGGCCTCGACGTTGTCAAGTACCATCGCAAGATACACTACAGCTTGTCAAAACCTTCTCCTGATGATTCATCTCTTTTATTTCAGAAGCTGCAGTATTCATAGAATCCTGTGCAATAGGTATTGTAACTTTCAACAACTTCTTTTCACAGTTCCTTTAAAGCTGACGGATAAACATGGCATATCTAATAGAGCACTCAGCTTTTTCGAGGCATTATAGCCTTTTCCAATGAAACGCATACCTAGAACAAACTGCATATTGATTTCATTCATCTTATTTCCTTTTTTAGTTGATGAAAAACGATGAATAAAATTACAGTTTGTGCATTTCAAGAGCATAATGGAAAGAAAACCAAAATGGACTCTTCCATGAGTTCTAAACTTTGTAATAAACACGAAGGGCGACTCAGCATTTCAATGACACTTGAAATTATTTCTTATAAACCCTATTACCAAGTTTATTCATGTCTTTTTTCAAGCTATCCTTCATTATTGTTTCCATAGTTCCAATTTTACGTTCGCTGCTCGTACTGACTGTATCAGTTGTGTGACAAGCAGAAGGACAATTACCATGGAATTTCCTTTTTTTTTTTTGCTCTGTCGTTTATTTTTCGTACTACCCATAATTGAAATAAAGAATATTAATCTAAAAAACTATTACACAATTTAAACAGTTATTTCATACAGAAACAAAAAGACAATTAAAAGCAGAACTCAGACGCAATTCGAAAAACGTTGCTCAGCAAAATAGTAAACAAAGTGTATGTTTCCACTGATTTTTTGAAAATTGCACAACTAAATGTGATGCCAGACATTTTTTTTTTACAGATTAAGGGAATATGGGACATAAAACGGTAAGATCTCAGTCTTTCTTTGTCTTCATGAAATGGGTACGAATATTTTTTCAGTTGTACTACAATATTTTTTTAAAAAAATACTTAAATTTTTAGGAAATGCTAAAATTGTTTTATTGTTTTTTTTATGTATGTTTAAATTGCACACCCTATGCTGTAAAAATTTAAATGATGTTTTTAGAACATTTATCCTCATATTTAAGTATAAAATAAAAAAAAAGTTAACATATGGTTCTTTGATTTGGGTCACTGAAAGAAAAGAGAAAAAAAAATAGTTCCGTAGTAAATTCTTTTTTTTAATAAACCCCCAATAATAATTGCTTTTTTCCCCAAAAAAATACTTTTACTTAAAAATACTTTTCCTTTTTTCCCCCAAAACACTTTTACTTAAAAATACTTAATTAAATTTTCAGAACAGTTAAGAACTCCTTATCAACTCTTTTTGTACAGTAAAATAACAATTATTCATTATTTTTTAGCTTTATGATTTATTTATTATATATATATATTTTGCTTTCGTACAAACTTCGAATGGCAAGGAAGATTTTAAAGACATAAGAAAATCTTTTTAAAAAAATGAATACAATCGAAATGAAGAGTCACATTGAAAAGTAGCGAGAGGATTGTTCAAAAAGTACCGTGTTAGGAATGTGAAATGAGAGTGGAGTAACTCACTGGTGGTCAACCCACGGTTTATTTGGTGTCGACATGCAGCTCGTGGCGCTGGATCATCTTCACACAAACTCAAACTTTCACAATAAAAGTACCATTTAATCAGGATTCGTTCTATCATATCCTGTTACTATGGGAATATCTCAGTACATTAACTTAACTATCGTCACAATTTTTCTTTTGCATTCTTGTTCTGAAGCAATTACAAAGATGAACTCATTTTAAAAAGATCGCGGGCCGTCTTGCGTGAGTTGGTGAGACACAATGTACATATAACCAGCAGGACAACTGGGGAGTGCTGGTGGGTATTGCTAGACGAGGGGAGGGAATACGACGCACAGATCGCGTGAGCGAGCAACAGCCAGTCTGTTTGCAGCAAGCTTAATATATTCATTCCAGGAACGTATGTTCTAGATGGACCGATAACTCCGTGTCTTTTGATCCCTAATAATTTGGCACCAGCGTTGTATTATGACTTCAGGATTGTTTTCAAAATTATATTTTGTAAAGATACATTTCATTCAATAAAATATATTTTCCCTTATTTTATTACAGAATGTTTCCGATCTCTAATGAAGTTCAGGAGACGTCACTTTCCGCAACTTAAAAGGGAAAAACAGTTGTAGTTTTTAAAGTGAGAGTCTGGATTGGCTTAAAAGTACCTCAAATTTAAAAAGAAAATATTTAAATCAAATTATTAAAGTAAAATTTTATAAAATCGCATACAAACAATTATTAACTATCACTATTAAAAACCAAAATTAAATTAAAATTATTACATCTAAAAAGATTGCAAATATTACAGAATTAATTGAAACAATTAGTAAAAATTCAAAAGAAACTAAGCTACTTAAGTTAAAAATATTATATATATTTAAAATATACAAAATATTATAATGTGGAAACGCCATAATTGTACATAAAAACAACATAAAATAATCCAAAAATACGTATTATACATGTAAATTTAATTCAAAACCAAAATAAAACTATTACTTAAAAATTATAGTTAAGTTGAATAATCATAGCTGTACCAAAAGATCAAAGCAAAATTGAAGAATAAAAGAATTAAGAAAAATTATGAAAAGGGGATAATGTAATTAGTATATGTATATATACAATGCGTCCCGACAAGCCACGTGGATTGGCCTCAATCCTATTTATTGAGCAACTCTAGTATGTTCATTCCTTTTTTTTTTTTTTACCTTATTTCATCTTTAAACGACGTCCAGAATTTTAGGAGGATATTCGCATTTGTTTTCTGTCATTCGTAATTATTCATTAAATCCCACGCAAAAACAATGTCAATTTATGCATTAAATCCCACGCAAAAACAATGTCAATTTATGCATTAAATCCCACGCAAAAACAATTTTACGTTTCATTGATTTTCCTCTTGCTTGCGTTTTTAAGTATGCGTTTGTTTTTCTCGCGGACCACGCGGAGCGACTTCTCTAAACATAAGTATTTCATCAAACTTGGACTAATGACCACAGGTTTATAACATGAATGAGTTCACCAAGTAAGGACAACTAGCCTACACAACTGAGACAAACTAATGATCGAGTGTGATGATCGAGCAAACTAATGATCGAAGTTTCAAGCGTGAAAATTCATTAATAGTTTAGCTGTGCTCAGTTTAAAGGATAAATAGCACGCACGCACACAGTACATTGAAAAAGTTCCAAGTTCTCGTAAAAAAGTACATATAGTGTTAAATAGAACAAGTAATATTTTTATGTTCATCAATAAATATTAAGATCAAAAGTTTCCGGAATTAGGTAATGTAAATTTGTTAAAATTATTTAAAATACTTTAAAACTATTTTGCTTGAAAGTATTCTCCTGCTGCATTTACACACTTGTTTCACCGCTCATACACAATGCATGTAAGAGTTCCAGGAATCCCAACCGTAAAAAAATACGAATGATATTAATTGTACAAAATCGATGGAATGACTTAGTAACGACCTTCAACTACACGTATCAAGCGGTTCTGTTCATATTTGATTAGTACGGATGGGGCAGCGTTCCTTCGCGTAAAGCGTATTTATCCAATATTGTCATCGAAAACAAAATGGAACAACGAATGAACCTTAAATTTTGTTTTGAATTGAGAAAATTGGTCACAGAAACTTATGAAATAATTAAATTTACATATGACGCTAATGCTGTGAGTCGTTCCCGAGTATTTGAGTGATTGTTCGAGATTTAAAGCTTTAAGATGACCGAAGATGATGAGAGATTAGTTCATCTATATTCGAGGCGAAATGATGAAAAAGTTGAACTTGTGTACCAGATTTTCTTTGTCAAGGTTCCACTGAGACTGAAACATTATACGAAATATTTTGTACCAGCATTTGAAACGAATGTGGCGTGTGCAACCCGATTCGCTGGACAGGGGAAATGGATGCCTTTTGCCCAACAAAGCACTGTCTCACAAGTTCATCCATGTGCGGCATATTTTGGCAAGAATAGCTGTCTGTGTTCCTCATTTACTCACTGTGCCCACCACATCTGTCCAATCGGGCTATTTTTATTTCCATACTTGTAATTGAAGATAAAAAGGCAGCTGTAAGAGTCGTTGGACGACACCGAAGAGACGATGAAAACATGTGAATTGAATAGTGTTGTTGTGGAGGAGTTCTAGAAGACATTCCTGAATCTGTACAATTGTTTCAAATGTCGTATTGAATTGAGAGTAGACTATGAAAAACTAAATATCAAATGTGAGTATATCTCTGGGTTATATGGTCTGAGTGCGATCAATTCTGGAACTTTTTGAATACACTGTGTGGATACATCAGATATGCAGTGCGTGTTAGAACGACCTCGTTATGTTCTAAACTACTTCTCTTATTCATTAAATGAAAGATAATGCCAGTCACGTGAAAGTAAAGTAAATGATTGGGTGATTTACTTGCCCGGGAGGTGTGCCTCCTCTTTGAGGTCTTTTGCCAGGGTAAACTTGTGTAGTCAGTGCAGTTCGTCTTGTAAGGTAGCGGCAGCAGATGAATGGATGTCTGTTGAAAAAAAATAAGTAGGCCTTCATCATAAAATTATTTAATTTTGGGATTACATATCAATGGAGGGGTTGTTTCCCCCCTCTTTTTTTACGAATATTAGGATATTACATTAGTAATGCGCTTTGTATGATATGAAGTGAAAGAAAACATATACATTTATTGTACAACATAATATTCGTCGTTACTTATGATCTCTAGCCAGCGTGATGATAATTTGTAAATACCATTTTTGAAAGTGCCATATGCCAAATTATGGTTGCAGCTTTACTATAAGTACAGCATTCTACATATTAATTCGTTTTTTGTAAATATTATAAATGACGGCAATTCATGTTGATTTGTTTCGTTTCAAGAAGCCATTCATTGAATTCAAGAGCATCGCAATTTTTTTTATTATTATTCCTTGGTATCCTAAAAAAAAGTTTCAGTCATTACTGAAAAATAATCTAGATAGATACTTGAAGCCTAGTTTTATTTATCATTCATAAAACCTCGCTACATAGTCATCTTACAGAATTATACTTTTCTTCTAGAATTTGTTGATTTTTCGAAAACCATCATTGTAGAACTAGGTAGACTGAACTGTATCTTTTCTTAATAACTCGAGAGATTTTGAAGCCTCGGTAGCCTAGTTGTTATGGTAGGAAACTCGAGGCCCACTCTGTTTTCGTCGAGTCGTGGATTTAAGTCCTCATGCCACTAAAGATCTCATTTCATTATACTAGTATATTTACAGAGAAAGACTTGGACCTTCTGTATTGCAAGAGTATAGGAGAATCCAGGACTGAGCATCTGTCCATCCGTGTGGATATCAGGTGATGATGAGTCGTCGTGGACTGTCACGATCATGCCTGGGCGCCTCTTTCTTTCCAAGAGTTCATCCGATTCCATGTCCACCAGCAAAGAAAGATCTAAAAAAAGAAATATTTACGTACTCATCAATGTAATACTTCTAGGATAAAAAAAAAAGCTCTTGAATCAGGTAATTACAGTCCAATCCCATTTAGTGAGCCTCTGCTGACTGAATGAACGTTCACTGTAACTGAAGATTGACTTTAAACCGCAACGTTGGACTACTGGCGATTTTTTCTTCACTAACTTGAGGGGCTTTTCAGTTATTTCAATGGCTTAAAATTACGTTTTACTCATTTGTGACGATTAGATAAAGATAAGAAATACAGTAAATTAATTTAGAGAGAGTGATTTAAATAAAATAGAATTGAAAGGAGAAAGAAAGGGAAGTGGAAGACCACGACAGGCTGATAGATTTTTGTAGATATGATTGAATCTCCACAATTAATTTTTTTTTTGAATGAAGTGATTCTAGTCAAAGTATTAAGATGCGTATCAGTTGTTATCGAGAAGGTTTTGAATCGGAATGATTGACTTGGTAAGTTAAGACCTTTTTTTTTATTGGAATGTAAACTAGAAAGATTGAGTTAAAATGAGAGAGACTTTGTATATTCTGTGATAGATAATAAAGTGTTTTATCCTGCTTTTAAGTATCTTCAGTAGGAGTTTTGAACTTATTGACTATTTAATTAGATTTTAAGATGGTTGTATAGAGTTAAATAATGAAAGGAATAATATATCAGATTTTTTTTGTTTTTGTTTTTTGGAAAAAAATTATGGTGACAAAGCACAATTTAGAACAGACAGGATCAATTGTTATAAATTAGAACATAGACAAAATAAATTATTGATTACGTTATTACGCTGAGATTTTTCAAAATGTTGGAAACAAGATTTTGATAAGCGTAATTGCTTGAATATTGCCAACTGATTGGCTTCATCATTTATACGTTTGTTTATTTTTATTTTATCCTCAATTGAAAATTCTTACCACTTCACCGAATACGTCATTTTTTACCACTTTTTTTAGGATACTCCTAAGATGGCAAAATGTTTTTCAGTCGGAAATGAACAGATCCTGGAGATAGAAAGCAGGATGAGATCAGACAACGTCTCTGTGATCCGTTTCCCGATGGTTATGATATGTTTCAAGGGGTGTTTTGAAGAGTAAGATCCATGCAGTGGAAAGTGGATTCTTATAAATAGTAAAGAGAGGGGGGGGGGAAACCACTGGTTCATTACCTATGTATGAGGTAATGATGTAAGAGGAATGAAAGATTAAGAGTTTAGACGGAAGTTTAGAACTACTGTCTTTCGAGATCCTCATACGCATATGTAAAAACCCCTTCGAAAACTGGAAAAAAAATCAGTGAAAGGGAAATTTAGTTCACTATGAGGACTTTCCTTTAACGTTTAAAATAATATTAATAAAATAGGAGTTAATTTGAGACTTTTGAAGAAGTTCATAATATCCCCAGGTTCATTATAGTGAGGGCTGACATTATTAAAATTATTTAAAATATCTTTAAATTATTTTCCAGAAAATACTGTCTTCCTACATTCACACTCCTGCTCTACCTCTCCCATAGCTGTGTAAAACACTTCTTGAAGTCATTTTTGGAAAGTACCTTTAGTCGCATTTTCTATTAATTCTTTTGATTCAAGAAAGCGGTATCCCTTCAATTTCCTTTTCAATCATGAAACAGGAAACAAATCTAATGTTGCAAAGTCGGGAGAGTAGGATATTGATTTCAGAGTGATAACATAGTGCCTGAAAAAGTACTTTTTTATGATCAGTTAACGATATGCTGAACTGGGAGAAGGCAAAGTTTTTTTGGAAAGTGTCATGTAGAAACATTTTTAGATTCGGAGAGTCAGATATCAAATTCGAAGATTTAGTTACGAACCTGCAATGGCGCTTCCCAGAATATTACTCAAATAAAATGACTTGCAAAGAAAAGACATACACCGATATTTCAACGGTCACCAAAGAAAACTAAAGTAATGACCTCACCAACCATGGCGACCATTTTGGTGACTTGGCGAAAATTTTGGCAGCACTGGTGACAAAATGAAAGTTATCGAAAATGCTGAAATCTTGTCGATATCTCGATTAAGAGGTAAGTTTTGAATATTTTCCGAATTTTCCCTGTGGCGTCGCAACCTAGAAAGAAATGGTTGTGGGAATCTGCCGAGGAATCTGTTGGCAGCATGTCCGAGCGAATATACCGAGGAATGGCTTGAATTTGACGGAAAGTTCTCTGTTTCTGAAGGGGAATCTGCTGGAGTTCGTGTGATGAATTACATTGGAGATTTATTCCTGGTACGAACTAGTAAGATGGTGATCTAAGCGCTTTTGAAAGAACTATGATTGTTACTACAAGTGCTGTTTTATGTGTCTGTGGTGATAACGGCGATGCTTAGCACACATCA
Source organism: Nephila pilipes (assembly GCA_019974015.1). Taxonomy (NCBI): domain Eukaryota; kingdom Metazoa; phylum Arthropoda; class Arachnida; order Araneae; family Nephilidae; genus Nephila; species Nephila pilipes. Next base: position 126,014 of record BMAW01053160.1, on the reverse strand, counting down.
TAAATTGTTGGAGGATTTGTAAGCTGGCAGAAAAATAGTTTAGAACAGGGTTCGGCTTAACAACCGTGCAACCTTCGTTATTTAAGGAATCACATGACAGCTGTTGAGGAGTTAACTTCGGCATTCCCAAGAATAGGGACAACTTAGAAAGATACCAAATTATGACAGTTTTGATCTAGTTAAACCACGACAGTAAAAGGTGACGATTTTGCGTACCTCATCGTGTGCTTAAATAAAGGGAAGCTCTCCTCAAATGCTGAACAATAGAGAAATGCTGGCCTACGTCTGATGCCTCAGTCTCTCCAGCTATCGGGGGTGCCAAATGGTGCTTAGCTAGGGAAGTGGGATACATGACCATGACATTTTGTGACTAATGCATGTACGTCTGTCCCGGGTGCTGAAAAGGGGAGCGCCTACCTTGTAACGATTGTCCTTCATTATTCATCTCTTGTGCCATACCTCAATCTAATATATTAATCAAAAACTACTTAACTCCAATTGAAGACACGTAAATAGGCTCATTATTTATTATCACTGTAGCATATCTAAGGACACCTTCTCTAGAACTTTAACATAACTTAAAATCTTAATTTATGATTTAAATAAGATAACTTCTTTTCCGATTCGCTCATTTTTTATTTCACAACACCCTTCGACAGCAATTACGCAGCTTAAAACTGTTTGTGGATATCTTTTCAATACACAAAACTAACACAAGAATTTCAATCTCATTAACAATTCTCTAACCGCGAATCCTTCTTCTCTATCTCCTATTTTTTTCATTAATTCTTTTCCCTTTATATATCACTATATCTAAATCATTTCCTTTCACTTCTATCTACGTTTAAATTACCAAATCACGTTTAATTTGTGTTAGGAAGAAATTGTAGTTTCATGCAATTAAAATCAATAAAGAGGTTAGTGAAGAGAAAATCGTAAATAACCATCACGACCACAGATGCTTAAATAGAGGGAGAGTACGTATGTAAGCAAGAAAGCTGTGTGTACGTGTGAGTGAAAGTACGAGGAACAGTTGATGTAAAGGCTATCCATCCCGTGTACCAATATGTTGAGTTTGGAGATGTACGTGCTTTCCTGTAGTTGAGGCTTAGACTGAAAGTGCTTTTACCGGACACTTTACCCGTAGGGAGATAGCTAACCAAATAAATGCTGCTCTCTTCATTTTATTATTTTCTTCAGATATTACCTTTACACTTTCTTTAGCATTTTAAGGAACTTAGAGGGGGATTGCTTGCTTAAAGCGCAGAATTTGATGCCGGCACGAAGTTCTGAAATGGCTGACATGTGGTTCAGCATCAAGTGGTTTATTAATAATGCTGCCAGCCTCAGAAACAGTAATTACCCATCAGAGAATATCTGCATGAGAATAAGAAATTAATTCCAGAAACTGTGTGATCCCATTGTATACTTTTAGCTTATTGTTAATATTGATGCAATTTAATACAGAAAATTGAGGCGAACGTGTTTTCGTTACGAGATTCATGTGCGTTTAAGGCGTTTGCCACCATCCCATACATTTAAGTTAAAAGTCACACAATATGTAACATTACATAAATGGAAAAATAATATTTAAGAATTAAGCTTCATGAAGTTTAATTTTTAATGTTAAGAGGAATAGAAAATGTGGAACCTCATAATTTTTGCTATTAAATCAGAGTGCTACAGTTGGTCCCGTTAACTCGCTGTTTGCTAACATACGAGTCCGCTTAAATCACGGTTTTAGCATGGCTCCCTTTTTATGAGATTCAGATTTATCTTTTTCATATGACGTCAGAACTATCTGTTAAGAGAAGATATTAGTACCTTTTTATTCTCTTTCTATTTTGTATATCGTGAGATAAGATGCCATGGATTTACAATTTGCACAATAGCAAATTTATACTCCGAAAAAGAAAAATTAGAAACATGAGAAAGGAAGAAATTAAATGCTTGTTGCGCACTAAAAACGAGCAAAAAAGGAGTGCAGGAATAGAGTAGGGGACTTTGAGAAACCATAACCAACACGTCTCCTGATCTTCGCAAAAAAAAGAGAACCAGACGAAAATCACAAATAGAGAAGATAACACTCCGGCTATGCGGGTTATAAGCAAAAAGTTATGTTTTTGACGCATCCTTTGATGTTTGGGGGTATTAATTGAATGAATGTATATTAACGAGGCACTGAAAAGAAACAAGATGTCTACTGACAACAGATTTCGTTATTTTGAGCCACGAGCAAGTGACAAGGGCAGCACCTGTGTGTATTGGCACCTACCTCTTCAAACTTCCATTTCACGTTAAGAGGAGGACATGGGACCTCTATAGATTCCACGTGCATCGGCCCACTTTATGCAGAGTTTTTAGTAGAATAAGGGCTCGAATCTACGATCACGATTTCCACCATGATCACTAGGATACAGCGGTTACAAATTTAAAGGTAAGATAGGATCAATCATTTTACTACTTTTTATTTATCAGTTTTGGATTCAAATGTTTGATTTGGATATGAATCACCATTTCTCAGAGCGGGAAAATGCTCCAGTTTGGATTATTTTTTTTTGTAAGAGATTATTTTCAGGATCTTGCAGTCAGTGAGATTAGGTGTACGCTCTACCGCTTTTCAACCAACACGCGTATGCGGTGTTATTTGCATCGAGTAGGGGATTAAAGTTATGCTGCCACAAAAAACCCACGTCACATAGCGAGGCTAATGCACATTAAATCTGTTGTAGCTCAATGTCCTCTCGTTAGTGTGAGGAAGTTTTGAGAGGGAGGAGTCATTTAAACTTTCGGAGATTCTAAGTGACGAGGTTCGTCACTAAATGCTCTTTTATTGCTTCTCAATGTATGATATCAATAAACAATTGAAAAACAATTTTAACCAAGATAAGAAAAATTATTTTAAACTTCTATTTACTCGGTCTGGACACTTCGCATAGGACTAGCATTCTGTAAATTTTAAATAGCATTTTTCATTCTGGTTATCCTTCCTTATAATTTTTGAGCATTTTATACCCTGTCTACATGTTTTTTTCTTTCAAAGTTTTATTTTTAGTTTTGAGCATTAATTTTAATTCGCTGATAATGGTTGTATATCTAATTTTAGATAGTTTTTGACCGAGAACAAATTTCTTTTGCGAATGTTACAAAGAGCAAGAGCGGAAATCGTTTATCTTTCTTCCCGAAAGCGTACATGCGATAAAAGGAGCAAAAAACGATACATATACGGAGTTCAAGTTTTTTTCTTTTTCTATATAATATAGTTCAAGCTTTTTCTTTTCTTTTTTTTGCTGTTTTGTGTTTATGTGATATGTGACTCAAAAATAAATGCTGTATTTATGAAGATGAACTTATTATTTCTCTATAGGTGTGAATTACCTATTTTAAATCCTTAGATTAAGCTTACGTAACAAAGAAATAACGTAATAGAGGGAGTGGATAATTTTGAGAAACTTACTAATTCGCCAATTGAAGAATAATTTGGGATGAGTTGACTTGGAGTTATCTTTCGCAAGTCCATGGAGTAAACAACATTAAAATTCCAAATTTTAGGCTAATGTATCAAACATTTTTCAAGAATTATGTTCGTAAAGCATTCGAATTCGATGTAAATCAACCATGAGAAGAATTTTGGCTTTGCTCATATCATGTACATTCCCCTTTTCAATAACCAATACGCTTAGTAAGTTGTGACATCGATAGCCTAGCAATTATGGTCCAGATCTCGGTGTCAGCGTTGTTTCCGTTCAGTCGTCGCTTCGAATCCTGATGGTATTAAAAACCTGCCGTGTAGCGGGGATGATGCAAGTTAAATCCGTCGAAGCTGCGAGTTGCCGTAGTGTAAAAGTTTGGATAGAGAGGCACCAGTTCAAAACTACGAGGTTGGTCGTCAATAGGCATCTAAATGCGACGTATTAAATAAACATTCAATTAATCAACCAGTTTAGTGATTTACCATATTTCCTTGATAAGAGTACTTTCTCTCCACATTACTGAAATATATACAAACTGTCTCACGGTTCTAAATAAGTATCTAAGAAAAATAACGTCAAATGGGGCAGGATTATGAATTCCGCATTTGGCAGAACTCATAGAGTGTTCTCATCTATAAGTCTATAAATTTAGATCTATTCTAAATTTATAGACTAAATCTAAATCTATAAATTTTGTAGTCTAATCTAAATTTATAGACTTCATACGCATACACAAAGAACAAATTAATTTTTGGTGCCTAATTTTAAGGATTAAATTGAGTAGAACGTTTACAAATAGGATATGAAATAGCTTTCCCTCCTCTCATTACAAAGGTAGGCGAAATTATAATTTCAGAAACTCACCGTTGGCTTCTTGCCAAAAATCTGCTTCTCTTGCTTCCAAGATCTCCCCTTTAGTGTTCCTGGGAGGAATGGTATAACAGTTGCCGTAATCGGGATCGTAGCTATGCTCCACCATTCTGGGCGGAAAAGGAAACATAAGTGTAATTTAATTATGAATCATATTGAATAACAATAGTAATAATAAAATTAAAAGTTTTCCTTCTTAAAGATGTACATTTTATTTCTTATTTTTTTAATTGTTTAGTAAATTCATCTGCGAAACTAATAATAATAATATATACTATATAACATATATACCTATCCTCTAGAAGAGCAAAAGCCATTGTACAATTTAAAAAAAATATAAACTTCAATGTTTTAAAAAGGAATAAATTTATATTGTGGTGGCTTTCTCAACGATGATACAAGTTAAAATACCTGTATAATTAGCCCAAAGGGAATCCTTTTTGGTCGAATTGATAAAAGCGTTACAAAAGACAACTTTGCTTTAGATCCAAAGATTGAAAATGCGAAACGCCACCGGCATTCAAGGTTAACAAGCTGTCCTCCCCCGCAAAGGGATAGAAAATTTCACACAGCCAAAATGGTAATCCTAGTGATTGATGAACACTAGATAGCAGCATAGCCTAGAACAACTGCTTGCATGCATCCCCGAAGCAAAACACTTTCCTCAGTGAGTCTAAGACAACTGCATGAAAATCACGTGTGATACTGGCTACGACGCATGTGTCAAATAAACCCACAACTCAACTAGAGTCACTCGAGGCCGTCAAATGATAACTGTCCAATACAAAGCTCAATACAGTAGGGAGGGCATAAGTATCGATTTCAGTAATGACTGGAAAAACGCCCCTCTCTTAAATATCGTTCGAAACGTTCCTCTTTCGTATCACACGATGATACTTGAGGGAGAGCATGCGGAGCTTTTCACCAAAAGGACGGTAGAAGCAAAAATAGCTTAATAACTAGTCCTAGGGGAATCTCATTTGGTATATTTACAAAGAACAGTGAAAAAGCGGCCCGACAACTTTTCTTCGGACCCAATGATTGAAGATTCTTCTTCCGCCGAAAGATTGAAGATTTACGCCGCCAGCATTCATGGTCAAACGGCTGTCCTCCTCTCTCTCCCCCCTCCCGATGCTGAGAGAAAAACATCACTCCCGCCGAAATATATATATATATGCTATTATTTAATTTCTAAACGAAGTATGGATAACAATATTTTTTTGACAAACATCATTGTACTCTTCGTAAACACGGACACCTTTTTTTATCTCATTTTTCATAACAGATTGTAATATCTATTGCTGTATCCGTCAAATATTTTCATAGATATTGGTCTTGGCTGATCAATGATCTTAGATTATTGGCGAAAACGTGATCATGAAGATACCCCCCAGAGAAAAGGAAATATGGTGCATTGGGATCAGAGGAACGACTGAGAGAAGACTGATTCTACTGGGTCCTACTCAATGGACCCTCTGACATTATTTTTTTTTAAATTTGGCTAGACAAGAAATCATCTCCGAAAAAACTAAAAGGTTAGCACTAAAAATTTTCATCATTCAAATATCAAGTGTAACATTTCTCCTAAGCACCTCAATATATATAGGATATATTTATTGAGGTGCTTAGCTCAATAAATATAGGAATATAGGAATATTTTAAGCCAATAGTATAGGAATATTTTAAGATCATAACAACTTTGTTAAAAACAACAATGTTTAAAGTTTAAATACTGTTACAAAAATTCTGCGATTTCGTGTGGGTGAATGATAATGATATAAGTCCATCCCGGAAGATAACAGCAAACGAAACTCTATTCACAAACAGAAAAATGTTATACAAATACGTGAAATATGTTCACAGGTATAATAAATAAAAAAATACGTGCAAAATGTTCACAGGTAGCTAAGCTTTGACAGAATAATATCACAAACAGAAATGACAGCATTTGTAAAGATTATCGACACAGATACAGGAACAAAAACAGCACTTATAATGACAGACATAGTTGTATCAGCAACATTCAGGCCACCAGCTTGCTAGTTGACACTAAGGACAAATATCTCAAAAAAATTCGAAACAAAGGATTATGTCCCATGGTTTTGTATGAATAATTGAATGTGATAAACTCAGCTATTTGTCAATAAGTACTCCAACCGAGCAAGAATTGATACCTGCAAAACTGGACATCAGATGTGGGGTATTCTTGGTTCCCAATAGAATCGGACTCTAAAAGCTCAAAGTTCATTAGAACCAGAAATGCTTCTTGCCCTTTCTCACGAGTCTAACTGTCTTTAATGATGACCTTGGGTGGATGTAAGGAGGACCACAAACGAACTTGCTAAGTGTGGTCGCCGTATACCTCCCACCAATATCATCGTCTCTCTCCTCCACCGAATCGAAAAAAATCACCCGCCGAAGTGGTGACCCAGGACTTGAAAACTAAATGGCAGCATAACATAGAACTAATATTTGCATATGCCCCCGAAGCAAAACACTTGCCTCTGTGAATCTAACTAAGCCAACTGTGTATAAATTACAAGTAGTGATATTCCAGCTACGGCGCACATGTCGACGAGACCAGCCACTCCACCAGAGACAACTAATGACGCCAAAAGGAAATTGTCCGAAAACGAAGCTCAATTCAACAGCAGGTTATGTATTTCAATTGCAGTAAGGGCTGAAAAATCTACCACCTCTACATATTCAGAATGTTCCTCTTCGAGTCATCCCGATGACACTAGAATTCTCGTGTGGCATATCTCTTCAACAATAATGCCAGGAATTAAAACGCCTGAATAACTAGCCCGAGAGAGACGTCTGTTTTAGTACGGTTGGTAAAAGGCTCAACAAGAATTGATCGGTCAATTTTTCTTCGGACCCACTGGTCCAGAATTCGAAACAGCCTCCAGCACTCCAAGGCCAAATAACACTCTTCTCTTCACACATGCGGTCGAAAATGTTCACTCGCCAAAAAAAATGTTAATTCTACTTTCCTCCTCAAAATTTGACTCTTTTTCCTATCTGGATGCAAAACAGTGCATCCACAAGAACAAAAATAATGAAAAAAATTTTTCTTCTACTGATTAATTTTTTCTGTTGATTTTTTTTAAAAAAATACGTCTCCATTTTAATGATTTGCTTATGATTTTTCTGTTGTTAAATTATTTTAAAATACTTTCAAAAATTCGGAGGAAAATGTAATTTTTCAAAAAACTAATTAATCAGCACAAAATTTCATTACCTTTGCTCCTCCGGTTGCATGTTTTTGATTCCAAATAGATAAAACAGCTTAGACGAAAGAAAAAAAAATCCATACGAAAACAAGATGGTCGTTAGAAGGGAGCCTTAAGACTCCCGTCTACCGGCCATGTTGATTACATGAACGTAATGTTCATCTTATTGAATTTTGTACTACCGTCCTCAAATCTTTATCATTTTCTTATTTGTTTTCAAAAAAGTGCATCCTGAAGACCAAAGGTAATGAAGGCTTGCGCTAATTAATTCTTTTGCTCTGATTTATATATATATATATTTACCCTTATTTTAATAATTCGCTTATGGGTATTCAGATCCTTAACAAGTATTCTAACACATTTTCATAAATTGGATAGAAAATGTAATTATGTAGAAACCTTCGTTGTTTTTTGCTATTTCGTATGCACTTTTTTTTCATTCAAACAGATACAATATTAAATATTTGAGGGCGGCAGTATAAATTATATAGAATTAAAACAATGTTCACGATGTCAAACGACCAGAAGACAGGAGCCTTAATTTCTGATTTACAAGCGAAATTGCTTCTACATTGTCTACCAAGGTTTGATGATGAAGACACCACAAAGAATATGAATGTTGTACTTGAAACTAGAAAGCAAATGTAAATTGAATTTATTTATTAAATGATTGAAAGAGATGTATTTTTGTGTGTTGATTGTATGTCTATAAATGTCGCACATAAAAGTAACACGAGGTCAATTGGCGAAGGATCTCGTAATTCTGTAATTCTTTCAAGTGACGAGTCTTCCTATTGGCGTGGTGTGAAATTTGAATAAGAAGATGCAACTTGAAGTTTCGACCAGATTTAATACGCATCAGCCCCGCTACACGATGGGTCTAAAGAAGCACCAGGACTTCAACCCACGACTGGAAGGAAACAACTCCGAAAATGATATCCAATAGGCTACCGCGGCCACTCAAAATTGCAAATCATTGTGTTAATTGACCATTTTTATGCCTGAATACTAACTTCATGCACTCTTCTTCACCGACTATGGGTCTTCCGTTGAAGATGCAGCTTTGAATCATGTCAGCGGTGTGTCCGAGTAGTTTCTTTTGAGCTGATTTCTTCTCTGACAAAATTTCGAAGATAATTTCTCCGATCTCGGGTTCGGAAAGGGTCTGTAATATAAAACAGGTTAAAGTTAAGTGGACAATTTACACACACACACACACATATATATATATATATATGAAGAGAAGGTACAAAAGAAATCACAACACAACAAATTTTATCCTTTCATTTGCATACATACGTAAAACAGAACTATATACATAAAGATGAGTAAATAATTCAGGATAAATAAATTTCGTTATATGATGACACTTTGCTCCAACCTGCGAAGCTCCCGTCTATCGTCCATTTTGATTTTGTGAACGTTAAGTAATCCTATGGTATTTCTACTATCGTTCTCAAATCTAGAACTACTCATGTTTCATTCATCTGAATGCAAAAATGGAACCCGAAAGAGCAAAAAATGATGAAGGTGTCTGACGAATTCCATTTACCCTCTAATTTTTGGAAATATTTTAGAACATTTTAAAGATTGGAAAACATACAAACTAATCATTAAAATAGAGATAAAAATATTTTTAGAAATTGGAGGTAAAATCTAATTCGCAGAAATTTTCAATATTTTTTGCTCTTTTGGATGTACTCTGTTACATTCAAATAGATAACATAGTTAAGAATTGAAGTCGGAAGTAGAAATAGCATAGGATTGATATTACGTTCACGAAATCAAAATAGCCAGCAAACTGGAGTCTTCAGTTTTTTTCAAAATTAATTACAGAATTGGTTATTCCACTTAGGGACTCGTAATTCGTCGTAGTACGTTTCTGTGCCTTAATTATTTTTTTAAAATCATTTCGAATGACATTACTTCAGACTTTTGAACTAATTAATGTTAAAAATAAAAACTTTTCTCCCAAATGAAATTTAAATTAAAAGAAAAAAAGCTATTTTTATCAGTGTTTATAAACACAAATTGAAAAAATCAAATAAACTTAAGTAAGAGTGTTTAATATGCATTTTTACTGCCTAGCTTATCTTTAAAAAAAAATTTGAAATCTCATGATTTAATATATATATTTACACCCTCCCATACCATTAAATATTTTTTATGTAACCATTTCAGTTTTACTTAATACGAAATTTCCATTTTAAAATAAATACCTCTGCTTTATCCGTTCTGTGTGAGAAGTCTTGCAGTGAAGGTCACCGATTCCGTTGTTAAATTTCTCAGGGTATGGGTACAAACTTCAAGGGGAAGTAGGGCGCACCAACATAATTGAGAATTGCACAGTAACCAAAATGTCTGTAGGTGGCGCTATTCACGAGGGTGCTGGAGGGGAAATATTTGATTTCTATTCATTCGAACGCTTGCTATTGTTTGCACAACGTCATACGGAACTTCAGACTTGCATTTAATGTACAGAATGGCTGATGGCAACGCATGAGCAGCTCATCGACTGTATGGAAAACGGTTCCCATACAAACAAACAGTAACAAACACCATCTCTTTTCGCATGCGCATCACAATCGTTCGAAATTGGGTCTTTAAAAGGTGACGGGTGTGGTGGATGCAAGCCATGGATGACTTGTACGCATGTCATGGAAGTATGTCGTTCGGACAAAGAGGGATTGGGCATAAGAAAGAGAGATCAAACTGTTACCTGCTCCCCACATCCTCCGGATTTAAGCAATTTTGATTCTTTTTTTTCTAGGATGGAATTTAAACTTGTGTATGACACACCTGTCGATTCTAAAATGGATCTGATTGCAAATGTCGTATGCACTGCTGTGGATATCCAAACCCTGCCCTCTAATGCATGGTCCGTCTGTTCAATGAATACGTTGCTTGTATGTTAGGATGAAAACTTTGAACATGCCCAGAAGAAATTTGAAATGGAATTATTCTCTACAGCATTTGTAACATTTGTGTGCAACGAACGTTTCTGGAAACCTCTCTATGAAGTATGGGGAGGAGGATAACAGTTGACATTTGAATCCCGGATGAGTATAGAACCCTTGATCAATGGGTCCAAAGAAAAGTTCCCCTGTAGCTTTTTGCTGCGCCTTTATCGACTAGGCTAAAAGGGGGTCTCTTTTTGGACTAGTTAGTCGTTTTAACTTCTGGTGTTGTTATTGAAGAAAGCCGCCACAGTCCTTTCATTGCTTGAAATTCAGCTATCATTTTCCAATGACATTTATGTTCATGGGTTGCTGTGCTATTTTCAATTCTTTTAATGTCCACTACCTTCCCCAAAATTTATAACGTGCATTCCCTCGCACTTTCCTCTTCAGGTAACATTTTTGGAATGTTTTTTAATTGATTATCTCTCCCAATAAATGAGAAGTGACTTATTTCGGTTAATTAAAATTAAATGAAGTGTAGTGAATAGGCTCGAAGAATTTAATTAATAATGAGCGAAGAATTTCATACGAGGCTATTAATTGGTTGGACTTAAGTTAGTGAGCTTAAGTTATCAATGTCAGACATCTGTATTTTGAATGCGTTGAATAAGAAACTTTAAAAGAACATGTAAATAAACGACCTACAAAGGGTAAGGGATTCGAGTCCTCATTTTAAAATCTTCTAAAGAACTCGAACCCTGTTGGTCCCTTAAGGTAAATACTAAATTATATTGAACGTTAGATCCGACGCGTACAAGGACGTTTGCTCCAGATGAAGTCCACTGGGCATTGTTGGTAAGTCATAGATCTGAATAAAATGACTATTTTATCCTCTCCTTGTGACTTTCTATTAATTGGACTATAGCTTCATAACCATTTTAATTAAGATTAAGGATGGAAAGGGAAGCAAGTAATATCTGGGAGCATTACAGAACTTGTATCTCTATTTATGGGACATCCAACTTTTTTTTAAAATACCGAAAAATCAATGTGAAGAACTTGAGTTTTATAAACTGTCTCAAAAGCGTAATAACACATTTTTATGACACTCCAACTGCTGTTAAGACTCCCGTCTATCAACCAATTTTAATTTTGTGATCGTAATGTTAATCTACTACCGTTATCAAATTTATATTATTTTATCTACTTATAAATGTGAAACATTGCATCCGAAAGTGCAAAAAATAATGAAGGTTTCTGCGGAATCCCATTTTCTCTCCAATTTTTTTAAAATATATTAGAATATTTTTTAAAGATCGGAAAAACCACAAATGAATCCTTATAATAGGAATAAAAATGTTTTCGAAAACCAAGCAGAAAATATAATTCCACAGAAATTTCCATTATTGTTTGCTCTTTAATTTTTTAATTTTTTTTTTTGAACTTTATTCCATTCAAATAGATAAAATAGTAAATATTTGAGAACGGTAGAGAAATTCAATAGGATTAACATTTCATTCACGAAATCAAATGGACGGTAAACGGAGCCTTAATAAATGATTTTTATAAAATATTTTGCGGTCGCATTTGCTTGCAAGTCAAGCAGTTGACTTTCCGAATGTGTGATTGACTGTCAAATAAGTTGAATGAGAGTTATTTCAGGAAAAAAGTTTCTTTGTCTTCTTATTGAATTATTTGAGATTATTTTCCGATATTTTTGAGGGATTTACTGTCAATATTATGCCTTTGTTATTTAAAAAAACTTTCTTGATATTTTGAAAAAGAATTGCTTTATTGATGGGTAATTTAGGGTACCCCTCGGCTTCATAGTTCGCATGTAACAACTGGCCACAGTTATTTTTCTTAATGATTGAATTTTGAACTTTTTCAATTTTCTTAATATTTGTTTTTGCAGCAAATCCCCAGATAAGACAAACACAGTTAATTGTAAGTATGAGAATCAGAGTATAGATAAGTCTTTTGTTTGTGTGATTTAACTTGGAAATTGTTCGAAAATTTTCTTTATCTTGTGTTAATGTTGCCTGAAAGCGAGAATTTTATCGAAGATCACCCAAGATATTTTATTTCCTTGGATCTGTCGGAAATAATCAATTTGGAATTAATTAGGAGCCGCCAGGAGACGCCTTGTCTCGTCTAAAGTGAGAGTGCATGGGATCATGGGGAATATTTCAGATTACATTTAGATCTTAACCGCTGAAGACGGGTTTTTCTTGTTTGGATGTAATTTGTTCTAACTGCTAAAGCGGGATCGAGAATGTATAGGCCGTTTGGAAGCTCTTATATAGTTGTGAACATTGCAAATAGTTGATTATTTATAACTGGCAAGTAGATATTGTAATAAAAGCAGTAAAAGAGTAACCTTTCTAGCTCTCTTCTTGAATTTAGGATTATTGCTTCTAAAAAGATCAAGGGATTTTGGTGCCAGGGTTTATGTTTCCTTTTTAGTGGTGAGAATTACTGTTTCAGTTTTACTAAGGATAAGGGCAATCTTCCATTTAATGAACTAGTTTTCAGTGCTGAAAGGTGTCTTTTAGTTAAGTCTATGAGAGACTGCTTTGGGATTTTTTGGGCGAGTTGGAATAGCAAGAAAGTGCCGTAGCACAGATGACGGTGTAGTGCTTCTTTGGGATGATATTCACAAATAAGTTGAATAAAGTTGAAGAGATTAAGCTTCCTTGTGGTACTCCTGCAAAGATATTTCTTTGGATATTTCTTAGGAATTAATAATTATGACAGTAAAATTACAATTTTTAAGGTATGAGTTTGTTTTGGTTATTAATTTAGGGGGAAGGTGTAATATTTAATTAGTTTATAGGTAAGGCCAATGTGCCAGACACTTTCGTGTGCCTTTTGAATTTCAGAAACACCTCTCCGGCCGACTGGTTTTTATCAAATCCTGACTTCTTATAATCAACTACGTGGAGCAATTGATACGATGAGGACAATCTGGAGTGTGGAAACTATGCTGTACGGAAATTAGAGGTGTCGAAGTGGTATTTTGGCCAATTGTGAATGTGTCGAAGTGGTATTTTGGCCAATTGTGAATGAATTTTTCTGCCGACTTGCTTAAGATAGAGAGAAGTGAAGTTCGTTTGTAATGTTCAGGAAGAGTCGGGTCCTTTCCAGGTTTGAGAATTGGGATGATTACTGTAGCTTTCCAGCATTGTAGGAAATACCCTACATTTAAAATATTGTTGAAAATATATTTGTAATCATCATAATAATTTTGAAATTCCTATTATTAATAATTTTATTTGTAATGCCTTCTATCTCTGATGGTTATTTTAATTCTGGTATTTGTAATATAGTTAATAATTTCAGATGGAAGTGGAATAACTCTGATATCAATGCAATTGATCTAGAAGTCTTCGAAAAGTATTGGGTTTCCCATTCTTCATCAATTCAATTATTAAATTAACTGTTACTATAGTTGTAGAGGACATTTTAAATCTCTTTTTTTTAGTTTTTCTTTAAATGCTATTTTCGGTTAGAATGCGGTTTATCTCCACCACTTGGTGAAACAAGATTTTGTTGCGGTAATTTGCCGAATGTTACAACTGTCGTTTTACTTGTTGTACATGGCCTATATTCACGATAACTCAAAGATAATCCGGTAAAATTCACCAATTTGGTGATTTTTTGAATCGCGTCAAAAGGAGAGGAGTTAAGCCATCGTATGAAGTTATTTTAAAATATTTTCCGACAGTTAAATTCCCGAAAACATAATTACGCTATCTACATACAATTTTTTTAAAATTTAGAGTAGAGCTTAAAATCGAAATAATAATAAAAATGTTTTGGGAAACGTCATTAAATCTCGAAAATATGCACCATCCGAATGGATCTTATTTTAACTCACGCATTGGCCACATTATACAAAATGGTGCTATAAAGCGCGATAGATGTTTTTTGTTAGCCCCTGCAATTTTATAAAACCATACTTCATGCATTCCTTCTAGCACGATTTGGCGCTTTTTTGATTTCCGTTGCCTAGGCGTAGGTTAAAATAGGATATGCCACACTCTCCAATGAAACCAAAAACTTTAATTTAAGAGGGAAGTTTAAAATCTCTGGATCCTCAGATGAAACTTAGCTTTAAAATAAAAACTGATATTCACTAATGTAAAAATATACAGTGAAAAATATGATGTGCAAGCATTTCCAGAAACTGCATTTAAATTTAAAATAAGAGGAGGATATTACGATAATTTAAAATGAATTTTAAGTATCCTATTAAACGAAACTCCATTGGAATGAAACTTAAATTACCGTTTTAAAATAAGAATAAAGTTATGGAGATCTGTTACAGAGTACAGATTAAAAATATGGATTATATTTGATTGATTACTTGTTTGATGACTTCGTAGTTGCGCTTGGAATGTTTGAAACATTGTTTTAAACTTCAAATTTAAAAGCAATACGAGGGTAATTGACGATAGACTTCGTAATTTGGAAACTCGGTCAAGTAACGAGGGCGATACCTGAGCTGCCACTTCTTTTTCCAAACTTCCTGACTATGCTAATGGAATGACTCAGAGCCACGAGTTAGTGACCATGCGCAGTAGGATACTGCGCCCCCAAGTTGCCCTTGGAAGCACTTATAATTTTGAATTATATTTTGAGTCGTGATGACACGTGAGCTGGTATCTCCCTCCCCAAATTTCATTGCCACGAGATCTTGGAACTGCAACAAAAATTTACTATACATCTTCCCAACAACACGACGGAATTTTGGAAACTCAGAATCGGACGAAAACTATACCGGCCATGAGCTCGCGACCATGACCATTCGACTACCGCGTTCGCTAAATCTATTTGAAAGAAAAGAATCAGTAATTATAATACCATATTATATGTAAAGAAGTTACTTACTGAACGTGGCTTGTTTTTCAATTTGAGTAAAATCGATAATTACGTCAAAATATACTCTGTTTTTTTTTTAATTTGAAGAGAGCTTTAAACTTTTTACTTACCAAATTAGTGGAATTTTCATCGCAAATTTCGGACTTGTACTTACAGAATTCACTTTTCCGTAACCTAAAAATTAAAAAAAAAAAAGGTGTTCTTAATATTAAATAATTCTGACGTAAATAATAAAGACCATTAACACTAATAAATGAAATGCATTACTTGCATAAAAAAAAAGTTTATATTTGCTTTGCACAAACGCTTTATCATTCTCCAAAGTTGAAGTCCTTTTTTGAATAAGGTCAATACATGTTACAAGAAGAAGAAGAAAAAAAAGCTTCGCATAGCATATCACAAAACGAAGCACGTGACCAATTCAAGATAAATTGTTTCAATAATATTTTACTTATAAGATATCTATATTTGCAAAAGGAAGGGATGGCATAGCACATAAATGGATGTATTAAGGTTCTCGAAATGAAACTGTTGGATGTTGATGGAAAAATATGAGGGTGTGTACCTGGAAACCATTATAACAAAATTTGCTCTAGAATTTTCTAAATCCTGTGTTGAAGCAATTTTTGTGTATTTTTGGTATATCTTAAGTTCTAGCTCTCAAACGAAGCGATGAAGGGATACAATTCTTGCACCCTCTGATAAACCCATGTTTATTTAAGAATGATTTTATTTCAAGCGTAAAAACTGATTGTGTGATTTTTGAAGAATTTTTTAAAATTAACACTGGAAAGCAAAAATGTTTAGAATTTTGTTTTTAAACTGTAACATCCGAAACTCCATCGATCCAAACGATTCTTCATTCATATTGCATACAGAAAAAACATTTGACCCTCTTCTGAAAAAAAGATAACAATGGCTCTTCGGGCGTCTAAAGTGCGAAGCGCCCCTCATATCCGCACCTTAAAAGTCTTTAGTGTTGTTTTGCAGAAGATGGAGTTTTTTAGGCTGTGAGAAGAGTTTTAATAACAAGAAACGTTATTGGTTGATAGCTTGCCTGCTATTGGCTGACGAAATGGAGACAAAGGAGGAGGGGCGTGGCGATCTGTGGATAGTTCTTGGCCATGATTTTCGGCAGCTTAAAAGTTCTTGGTATATTTTATTGCGAGAATTTTATGGGTGAATGGCTCTCATTGACTGCTCGATTTGGGATTCCGAATAGAAAGTAAACAAATAGAAAGATTTAAGAGTTAAAAATAAAAATAAAAAAAATATCAAAAATTTAAAGAGAAATTGTTTAGGTGTTAAATCCGAGAATACGAAGAATGAAAAAAAGAAACAAAGAATCATTGAGTATTTGTGTGGAGCTAGATTTAGTTTAATATGAGAGGGGGAAAGAACAAAGTTTTTTGAGAAAGGGAATAGGGACGATTGAAACCGTACCTATCTTGTAGATGTCAATTGACTTATCTATCAAACTAACTGGACTATGAGGAAGAAAACCAAGTAGTTAGGAAGAAAGAAAGCCATGAGCGCAGAAAATCATTTCTTGCGCCCACATGCATCAGTAGTAGCAAAAATCAAAACGATTTTGAATACATGATCGAAACGAGAATCAATTGATTGCAGGATCGTCTAAACGTGAAATTGTGAATAGGAAAGCATTAAATGCGCATATATGGAACTTCAGATAAAACATTTTCACTGAAGAATCATAAAACAAGAAGAAGAAAAAAAGGTAATAGTTGACTAACAGAGAATTAACAACAAATCAAGTAAAAATACTTTTAAATTTAAAATTTTTACTCCAGAATCATTCTACACTCTGTCATTTCCCTAATTCTTTTTATCCTTGAAATGCTGCACACAAGCTCAGATTGGATGACAATAAACTATTCAATTATAAAATTACAAATAAAAAAGTTTTAGACAATGATTGCATACATTTGTAGATGCAGATATTCAAACTGTGAACATCGAAGCGCATGTATACATCATAGAATGACTGATCGCACACGTTGCATAAGCTGCTAGATGTAGCCTTGATGTTATTCCAAGGAGCGCTCATGCTGGCCTCGATATGCATCGTGGACATATGCAAATTCCAATGTTCATGTTACGAATAAAAAAAAAAACTTTTCTTACACTGGACATGACATCCTTTTTTTTTTTTTTTGTATTTTTCTCAAAATCAATAAATCGTTGAGTTATTATTTATGCATTCCAAGCGAGGAATGGGGCTGTGCAAAGTTTGGCGGTCTTAGCATTACAAGAAGCAGATCGTGTTCACATAAAGAAAGCAAAAAAGGCAGTTTTACAAAGAACCAATAAAGCTAGAATTAAAAACAGACTATTAAAATGTAGACAAGAAGATGATTTAGCAGATTACCCAAGCAATTCAAGCTTTGGTGTTGATATCTATTAGTGAATGGTAAGTTTGTACTTTAAATTGCATTGTCTCAAAACTGTAAATTTCAACACAAAAGGAACATTTTTGAAAAACCTACTCATCTTATAGCTTTGAAATTTGGTGCATGTATTACTAGTACATAAAGGAATATTTTAATGAGAGCTTTTGTCAAAAAAAGTTTTTAAAAAAATTTTAGAGGTTGAAATGTACACAAATTTTCTTTGTTTTTTAACTTTTCACGTGTTAAAACACAAAATAATTTTTTAAAAAAAAACTAATCAAAATTTCAAAAAATGCTCTCATTAAAATAATAATAACTATTCAATAAATGAACACAAAAAAATTGGTAACTCTACAACCAGTCAAATTCTTAAAAATGTTCCTTAAAATTGGTCATTTTTAACATTACAGAGATAGGGAAAAGGCTGCGTGAAGTGACCCCCTTATTTAAAGAAGCTAAAATAATGTATACTTAAATTTACTTATTGTACAAATTAATAACTTAATCCTTTTGGAAGTTTATAAACCAAAAATATTAAATATTCCAATATATAATAAAAATGCATCTCCATTTAGTGTCAAATTTTGTAATCAAAACACACACACACACACACACACACACACACACATATATATATATATATATATATACCTGTTGGTGTTGCATAGAGTAATCGCTGGAAACTCGGCCAAGCCGTCGTTTTCGACTTCTATCTGAACTACTGAGGGCTTCCTCCTGTAAAGTATGGAAAAGTGATACGTCTGGTAGGAGAATCCCGAGAGGCAGGCCACCAGCACCAAGGCCCACAGGAATCTCTGAAATTGGGATTTGGCTGAAAAAAGTTTATTCACACCACTGATGGAGGATTCTGAGAGGGCTCTCACGATGTACTTGAAGACGGATTGGCTGAAATGCTTCGATCGAGAACCGCTTCTGATTGTAGTGGATAAAGGCGTGGTATACAGCGACCAATCTGGATCATCCATTTGGAGATTGCTTTTGTTATTGGAGCAGTTAATGTTGTCGCATTCGGCCTCAGAAATTCTTATTTCCAATGTCTTCCTGGGATCATAATCCAGAGGATAAGTTTTGCACGTGCAATGCCTCATTTTTGGGTTGTTATTGAGATCGATATAATTTAAGTCAATAATAAGCGCATTTCATTAGAAAACAGTCCCCACATCTATCAATGCATATTTGCCTATAAAGAAAAAAAGCAATTATCTTTAAAATATTTTGATTAACATTTGAATATAAAACCAAATTTAACTCTTGATAAATAAGAAATTTTGGTGCTTTCCTGTTATAACGGCCCTACATTAAGATCGTTGTCAAGCTAGTGAGGCGCAAATTTGAAATATAGATATAAAAATAATATAAAAATAAATAATTTATAATATGCACATGTTTCATAAGAATATTCTTAATAATCTGTGTGATATCCCGCTCTACATTAATGGCTGAAATTTCTGAAATTGCTTTCAATAATTCTTCAAAAATATTTCCCCCTTACATCATTTCCTCCAAATTCATTCTGCAAGATACGATTCGAGGTAATACCGATAATATAATTATTACCTTACTACGTCTCTTTGTAGAGCCTAACATTACTTCGAACTCTTTCGAAATCCGTCGCCAATAGCCCTCGTGTTGCTTTTCAGTGAGACTTTAATAAAAATTTACAATCATATCACATTCTCGCGATACTTTGCATATGAATACCAGGTATTGGAGCAACGATATTGTGTTTTTAGTTCATAGTAAAGTGATTGATATTTCCGTTTGGCAACCCTTGCAACAGTTTGAACAGATCGTTAATTCTTCTAATACACGTTCAAGAATTTTTCCTAGGAGCGTACTAATATCTCTATTTGAGATCTGAACGAAAAAGCACTCCCCATTTTCCCTTATATTCCCCGAAAACCCATTATTTGTGAGAGTACTGTTCTTACGCCGGATGAATAAATTTTCATCAGTCTCAACAATTTTATTGGGATCACCAATTCGCCTATTAAATCTTTGCGTTAGATGTAAGGAACGCGCTTCTCTCATGTAATTAATTGTTCCAATCAATTGGTGCAATTTCAGACTCAGTGAATTATTTGTCACATCATTTAATTGAATACCAGTTCATCTGCCTAACAGGACAGAAATTTTATAGCAGTTACGAATGGTGTTCAATAACCGCTGAGCCAATTTCCAAAATGAAGGTCCGTCTTCGTTTTACAATTTTTTATCTTGAAAAATTAAATCTTTTCGTTGTGTGATAAATTAAAGATTTTTAACTGTATATTTAAGGGTACCAGGACATGCGTGGGAAAATAAATAACAAATTTAACACACTTTTTTGTGACATTTATGTTTTAAAATTATTCGTAGAGCTTAAGTTTTTTATGTTCCTAATTATGATATTCTAATAATTTTATTGAACTATAAAAGTAATTTTGTTGGTCAAATTTTTTTTTTCATTTGAGTTGAATATAGATACGATTTTTCTGATATATTTGCATTTAGATGCCATTTTTTTAAAAATAATATTCCATAAATATACAAAATATTTTACACCAAATGTATAAAACAATGCATCAAATATAGTGAACTAAAAGTTTTAATGACATTACAGTACATTTTCTTTGAAAAAATTATAGAACCTTGTAATTTCGGAAATTTAAATTTTTTTCTTAGGAAAAAAAAGTTTCTTAAAATTTAGGTATTATTTTGAGAAAAAATATTTTTGATTCACTATATGCATAAGTACGCTTTATAGAGGCAAAATAATTTGGAATTGTATTGTATAATAGTTTCTTTAAAATGATACGAATTGCAAATATATCTTACAAATCATTTCTAAATAATTCAATTAAGTGGAAAAAACGCCTTTTTGCTAAAAAAATTTGCTTTTATAGTTTTATAGAATGATTAAAATTTCGTTATCAGGCACGCACACATATATATATATAATCAACAATATTCATCAAAGAATTGGAGATTTATGTGACATATGTGTTTAAATATATCTCGACTTTATTTTTATTTTTACATTTCTCGCAAGATTATACGGGGTATAAATTTTTCTCTAAGTTGTATAGTTTTAGCATGTATCTGTCCTACTAATAATTTGGAAAGATATACATCCCCAAAACAAGGAGTCTTAGATATGATATTCCACAATTCCTTGCATATAATGCATATGTCCCTTAAGGGAAAAAAGGATTTTAAAAAATCAATGTGATAATGCATAAACGAACAAGCAATACGTCAATAGTATAATTACATAGATTATACTACATACTGTTGTTTTCTTTACAACAGTAAACGTTTGGGGAATTTAAAACCTACGATGGTGATTATTCTTCGGGGGCCGTAAAGGTAATTTCGTGAGGACCGCTATAACAGAGAAGTACCAATTTAAATCACCATATCTTTGTGAATTTTAAAAAAAAATATTCTATAAAGAATTGAAGTTTTTAATGACATCTGTGTTTAAATATATTACTCGACCTTATTTTTATTTATTTCTTTACCGTACATCTTCGCAAATAAGACGAGGTATAAATTTTCATTATAGTTTTAGCATATATATGTCCTATAAGGCGATATCGCAAACTATCAAAGGCTTACGAATTTGGATTAAACCAATCAATCTAACAAGCTTATTTTTTTACATCTGACAGCTTTGCTTGTAGAAGCTCATGCTGGTTCACTAACTTGCATGCACCTCTAACAAGTACCACTAATAAAACATTCAAAATGTGTGGGTTTTCTAAAGCTATAGATTACACTGAAGACGATTAATTATAGGATACAGATGACGAAGGCGGAAATAGACTCGGTAGGCACAAAATGGAACCCATATGCTGCGTTTTTCTAAACAACGAAAGTGAGGATGTGTTCGAGGAGCTACTTGTTACTACGAGGCCTTTTTTATGATTCAAATATTATCTTACATTCGGAAATTTACAGTATTAATTGCATTTTAAAGTGCTTTATTTCTACAGGCAAATGACAACGAAAGTGAATAGTATGATACATCTTGGATAGATGTGTTTTGCCAAATATTATGATGTGAAGAGGCACTTTCGTTCATTTGGAATAAATACTTGACCAATATAGCATTTAATAAGACGATGAATGAAATTATTTAAAATTTATCAAAAATGTGTTGATTCTAGGAACAGTTTTGACTATATTTGCGGTGAATTTGTAACTACTACTCGCAGAAGAAGCGTTGCTTTAATTAAAATTGAATATAAATATTATATTGGATGCGTAATTGGTGAACAGAAGCCATTAGTGTTACACGTTTGTTATGTATGCAGCTCTGTCCGACTTCGAGAGTGGATCAAAGGTTAAGGGACTTCATTCCTTTTAGCCATACCAATGACTTGGAGGGAGATAATTTAGATAATTACTAGTTTTATGTGATTATTGTGTGAGCAAAAGGATTTAATTTTAATAAGCAGAAGCACGTTCTGTATCCCAACAACGGTATGCTATATGGCAGTATCGTACAGTGGCATGTTTCCTTTACCACCACTCACATATTTACTACCTTTATGTTCAGAGGTCAACAAATAGAGGTCCGCAAAGAGTTCTTTTGTAGCCCAGTTAGATAGTTAGAAAAATCCGCCTTGAACTGAAATTTCTTCCTCGTGCAAAGAAACTAGTTTTATTTGCTACGCAAGCATGAGAACACAGCTTGAACTATTGACACACTGTCAGATCACGCTGTGAAATAGATGTTTAAGCTGCGACATTAGTTGATTTTTACACATTTTTGTCCCATGAAAAACTTCTTCGAATGAAGAAATTTGCTGGGAAAAAGTTCTCTATATTTGGGTGCTCGTATAATTGTGAGCAATTTTTTTTTTTTTTTTTGCTTGAAGATCAACAAAAGTAAATGTAGAAGCTTTTTGTCAGACATTAACTTGTAGATTGTGATGGGAGTCTCAATAATTTATCTCACTCCTGGTTTAAAAAATTGTAATAGGACACATTTGTCTCATTAAACAGATTCTAAAATTAAATGTGATTACAACAATAGATTACATAAAATTATCATAAAAAGTTAATTAAATGAAACTGCACTCCTTTAATCTATATTCGTTGATTTTTATAGAAAAATTTATACCTTTTCTGAAATGCAAAGTTATCTGATGAATGCAATAATTTTTTTAAAAGACGCGGCCCCCCGCAAGCCTCCGCTTTTACAAAGTGACACTGGGCCAAAACAATTGTCTATTCATGCTTTAATTAATGAAGAAAGTATATAATCATGTAGTGGCCTTGAAAGAGACATAAAGATTATAGAAGCGATATTAAGATAATATTTATATAAAATATGGTGAAATATGCTTTTTCAATGACACTCCGAGATACATAGCATATTTAGATCTGTGTCATAAACCAGAGAAAGAGCAACTTTTCCTTCTTCAAAAGCAACACATCTCAACAGAAATAAATATAACTCTATTTCTGTAAAGTGTACTTCAGGGGGAAAGAAAGTTATAATGCCCGGAATGGCTACATTACTTGTATTGAATATACGATAATTTTTAAGAAGAAAATTTGTTCTGATTTGAAAGTAATTTTGATTCTTCTAATGGAGCAATGATGTTCAAAATATTCATACTTTTTTCATGCGAATGGGATATTCTTACAAAAGATAAACATATGCATGCACGAAAGTGGCTTTCTAAGACATCTATGCATCTCGATGATGAAAATGTGATTAACCGACCTTTAGTAGTATCTGTAGACATTTCACTCTCATCACTCCACATTTAGGTGGAATTGATAAAAAGTTTCGTAAAAGCTTTCTATCGGAATAGTAAGGCATTTACGTTTTTGCAAGACTTTTTACCATCAGTATCGGATGCTAAAATAGAAGAAAGTATGTTTATAGATCCGAACATTCGTAAATTTGTGAAAAATGACTCTTAAAATTGTTATTATGAAGTTAGAAAAAAAGCGCTTTTTCTTACAACCATATTACCTAGACTGTTTTCTGGATGATAGGGGGAGGGGGAGCAAAAAGTGATAAGTATAGCGAAAACTTAAACAAATATATATTATGGAATCTATCGCAATGCAATGCTGTAATGTCTTGTGACTACTGTTGGTTCATGAAGACAGAAGATAGAGCACAAAAATATAAATGCCAAAACAGATATTTATATACTTAATATACGTAAAGAGTGCTATACTGTGGAAAATGTGTGAAAATACTGAGCAGGTAAATTTTGCTTTTTTTGCGGTACAATATCCTAAATTGATATCGTAATGACCTATAAATGCATATCATTTTTTTTAACAAAAATAAGAAAACAAACGATAAATTTCTGTTACCATTTTTATGTATTCAAACTAAAATATTAACTTTAGATCTAAGAAATACATAAACAATTTTTTTAATAACTGTTATCTTAAGTTTGAAATCCAAATTTAGCTGCGGTTTTAATTAGGTAATTTGTAATTTTTAGCTTGTATAACTTCAATGAGATCTTTAACGGGAATTTTAAATAATGAAAGCGAAACACATTAAAAAATTATTTTTAAACTCCGCTATATATGTCGTGACTCAGAAAAAAACTCCAAGGATACAAGTTTTGATTTTGTCATTCAGTATTTTTTAAATAAATTGTGCGAAATCATACTAAATGTAAAAGAAATGTAATTTCTTCAAAGATCAAAACTGTTTTGTTTAATTCCAATAAAATATTGTAAAATAGGCTATTCTCGAATTATTTCACCTCTACTAACATCTAGAATTTCTTTCTGATTTTATATTTAAGTTCACGGCTTCTTCCAATCAAATGGAAACGAAGTGCACTTTGGAAGAGGAGTGATTATATCTAATCAAGTCGTATAAAAGATACAGAGATTTGAATTTAAAAAATTTAAGGATAGCGAGATGGGAAGAGTGTAGTGTAATCTGCTCGGAAATATTG
Organism: Nephila pilipes; assembly: GCA_019974015.1. NCBI lineage: Eukaryota > Metazoa > Arthropoda > Arachnida > Araneae > Nephilidae > Nephila > Nephila pilipes. Next base: position 101,290 of record BMAW01053160.1, on the reverse strand, counting down.
TGGAGTATATAATGGATTTGGTGAGATTAGAACTTAACTCTGTCACAGCAATGGCAGGAGGTACTCGCATCATATTCCAGTAACCGTATTCTTTCATAGGTTATAGAACATATTATATCAAGTGGATGATGAAAATAAACTGCTTGAGAGCACCTTCTTAAAAGAGAAGTTAATAAAGATATATTCTACATAGAATTGACAAATTTATTTACTTTGACCAGGGCTTGAATTTAAGTTGAAATTTAGATCTTATAATTACAATAACATTTAAGATGACAGATAACAAAATGCAGTCGCAATGTTGTTACTTGACAATTATTTCACGTGCCCAGTACACTGCTTTTACTGGTAATTTTAAAAATGTTATTGATTTCTCGCACAAAACAAGGCTATAAGACCGAAACGAGTTTTAATTTATTTTTAGTAGATCAAATATTTTAAAAATGGAGAAATGGAAAAGTTCTGTGGAGGATAGGTGAAGAATTTATTTCTGATACCACGCAAAGAGAAGACGATATTGCAAAAATAGCCAAACCTACTTTTATGCGTTCCTTTTTTGTGCGATTTTTTATTAGATAGATAAAAGAAAAAGTCAATCGAAATGCATAATATGAATAAAAAGTAATTAAAAAGTCATTTAAAAAGAAAGCAACTGATCATCAAAACATTTTAAAAGCATCCTGGTCATAGTGTATCATTAATAGGAAAGCAACCGAAATCACATCTCAATATTGTCATCAAAAATCGTTACGCTAGCACATGACATCGTTTTTGAAGGTTTTAATATATTCAGTGACATTTATATTGTGAAATGATTCAATATAAATGCCTCTAAATAATCACCATCTCTTACCCTTACTTATCGCGAAAAAATAAATTGCAAAAAACTATCTATTCGATGACCAGGAAGAGCCCGATTCCATGATTACAACAACATCTATTCTGGGCTTCAATCTTGGAAAAATTGAAAAGCCATTTTCTTGCAGTCGATAGCAATTATGAAATAGCATTAAAATTCCAGAATGAGCTGAATTAACCTGCAATTTCATACAAATGGTTACAACAACAAATACAAGTGGCTAACCCAACCAAATCTGAGTGAATGCGAGATAACATCTTCGAGGGACGAAAGTGATTTTAAACCAGTCGTTTAAAGAAACTCCGCTTTCTTAACTATGGAGAATTATTTTTATATGTACATTTCGAAATTTTTGTATATGTAATATAAACAAATAATCAAATAAAACATTTAAAAATGTTCCCGTGTGTAAGTTAAATTTAACCTTAATTAGAAAACTAAATTCTAGTTGCAACTTGAAGTCCTTGTAACATTTTCTATATGGGTCCCTATTTATGACATAATTTTTAATGTGTTGTGAACAATATATTTCAGTGCTATTTGTTAAGTTTCAGAATATTTTTTAAAGTTCTCTTTTATGCGGCTTTTATTCCCTTCAAAAACAGGTTTGTGTGTGCGTGACGTATTTAATTCATTATTTAATTGTACAACCAACTTATAATTATTTAATTTAACAGTCAATAAGTCCAAGACTCCAAGTGAAGATAAACAAGAGAAAAACAATAAAGTTTATTTAAAATAACCACAGTCCTTCGCAGCGTCCTTCAGTTCGTCGTCCGAGTTGAAGAGCTTCCCTTTCAGATCTTTTTTCAGGAGACCAAACATATGGAAATCGCAAGGCGACATGTCCAGGCTTCAAGGCAGATGGTCAAGCTGCTCCCACTGGAACTTGGCCAGTTCATGTGTGTGACCCTGGAGATGTCTAGACGCGTATTTTCACGGAGCAGAACCATACTCTCCGTGAGCAGCCCCAATCTTATGTTCTTGATAGAAATGCGTGGGCTACGGAGTGTCTCACAGTACACATCGAAGTTAATGTTTCTTCTGTGGTCGAGGAATTCAACAAGTAGGGGACCTTGGACCTCGAAAAAGACAGTAAGCAACACCTTGTCTGCTGATGCCACGGCTTTGAGCTTTTTAGAGGGAGGTGACGATGCATGCTATTCTACTTTATTTTTGGCTCGTAGTGATGGCATCAGCTCTCCTCACCTGTGACGATCCGCTCCAGGAAAGCGGAGTTTTCATGATACAGAAACAGATGTTGAAGTGCTAGCCCCAAATACAAATCCTTTTTCTGGTCGGTGAGCTGCATCGGAACCCACTGTGCACACACCTTCCGATAACGCAACCTGTCATGAACAATTGTCCACACTGTTCCAACGCTGACATCCACCTTCACCTCCAACATTCGCTATGTGACACGCCGATCATTTCTCAATAAGTCGTCCACCTTGTCGATGAGATCAGCCCTGATGACTGAGTTTGTATAGTCTGGTCTTGGGCCATCAATGAAACTCCTACGGCCTGCACGAAAATTGGCCCTTCATTTTCTCACTGACTTGTCGGACACACTGTCTCCCCGTATACGGTCACCATCCGTCGATAAATAGCAGCCGATTTAACACCTTTCGCAGTCAGAAATCGGATAATGTCTCGCAGTCAGAAATCGGATAATGTCTCGCAGCTCCTCAATCGTCGAATTTTGCAATGTGATCGCCATCATGTCCTCTCACATACTACCGCGTCAATTGGACGGCGCTCTTTATCAGAGCATCTGCTCTCCCCTGCGCATGCTCCGATCCACGCAGGAGACTCCATTCGCATCTCTAAATGTCTCGCTACGTTCTCCCATAACGGCAAAGGCAAATATTTTAACGGTTATGATGTTACGACATTTCGTACCTTTACATATGAGCACCCCTTGCATATTCTGATAATATAAAAATGTCTAAATAATAAAAATGTCTAATAAATCTAAATGCCTCACCTTACCAAATCACTCATTCTTATTCAAGCACTTCTCAATAATAGCAGATTCACATCCAACATAAACCATTAATTACGATGATTCATTCCAATGTACTAATATCTATATCATCTTGTTGTTATCCTCTATATCCCTTCTTTTTTCTTTCAATTATATTTCACTTTCATATCACTATCTCAAATTCTATTAATTATTATTCTTATCTTTATATAATTTGCCTAATATCGTTCCATTTAGGTTGGGAAGAAATTGTTCTTTTATGAATTTCTTAATGAGGTTAGTGAAGAAAAAAATCGCGAATAGTCCACTGTCAGAAATCTATTGGTAAAAGGTCTTGTACAACAATGCGTTGCATAACAAACGCGTGTAAACAGTATGGATTTTTAGAAAGACCTTAGTGGGACAACCTCAAGAAGATTTCCTTTTCTCAAACAAAAAGGCGAATTGTGATTTTTGTGAAAGAGAATCCCAAAATTTCTACACAAAAATAATAAGAAAATCTATTGGCGTGGTGGGAAAGTTTGGAAATGACTGGTGCCATCTCAGATGTCATCCTCGTCCCTTGACCGAAGTTAGACGAGGTCTGTCGCCAATAGCTTTAAGAAAAATTAAGAAAAAGACGTGAACCAAATCAAAAATAAGAAGATAAGAATTGCAAACTTAAAAGTGAATGTTAATACAAAAAACAAATTTCACAAAAAAGAAAAATTCATATATTCAAAAGAAACCTAATTAAAATATATAGACAAAAACTAAATGTATCTAAGATTATGTAGTAAGTGAAATTTTTTAAAAAAAACGAAAATTTGAGGAGGAAACGAAAATTGGGAAAGTATATATTTAAAGTTGCAACATGACTTAGATTGTTAAACTAGATTATTCTAGAATTGATGTCTAAGCTATCCCCATCTACAAAATATATTATTAAATAATGCTTATAAAACCAAAAATACAATTGAAAAGAATCTAAAAGCTAACTCAGAAACATTACAAATTAATTAAATATGAAAAAAACACAATACATGCCCAAATAAATCTTTAACAATAAAAGTTAAAATAACTATAAGACAGAAATATTATTAAAAACACAAAAAATGAACCAAAAAGAACAAAATTTTTATCATGTACAACTCATCACGTGTATAAAAATTACAAACATAGCGTACACAATACACACAAATTGAATACTCCTTTGAAAATTAATTTACTAGAGTAATTTAAATATAAAAAAAAAGATTCACTTACATGTTGAAAACCCGTGAAGGCTAATTTCACCAATTGACCAATTTCTCTTATTCGATGTACAAGTTTGCTAATTGGAGCTTCATGGCATCCACAACGTATAAAACAGAAATAATAATAATAAAACATCTAAAATCGAAAGTTCTATGCATTGTTTTGCAAAGAATATATTTAGCCACCCTACGTGCGCTTTTTTGTAATTATTATTAAATTACACAATTAAATATAAGAATTAAAAAAAAAAAACGATGAAATATCGAGAAATGGACAACAGTAAACTTTTCCAATAATAAAATAAAAGGAAAAGATAAATTATTAAACTGAATATATTTAAGCTAAATGTAATTAAAATTGAAGCAAACAATAAAAAAAAAAATGAAAAGTGATCTGCTACTCCAAAATCGATCCAAGTAAAACAACAGCCCCTTGGGTGGGTAAAGAAAGATATCAATACATTTTCTTAACACAAAGTCTTAATGTCACCTGAAAAAGATTAGCACGAATCTCGTAAAAAGGCAGGCATAGTAAATACACGCTTTGAAAGAACTTGCAAGCTCACGGAAACTGCGAGATAATGGGATCTAATTGTATATATAAGATTTAAGTTCTATCGAATTTGTGTGTCTTCGATGCATTAATAATTGCTTCAGATTGTCGAAAGTAAAATATATTTCAAACGAATGAAAATTAGATATATTTTTAGTTATTTTCATCTTTCTTTGTCTCTCAGCAAAATTGTATTGAATAAGGATTTACAAGGTTCGGCTATTAAATAACGAGACTGACGCTGTAAAACTTTTTATTTTGATTCATACACATTTACTTATTATCACCTTCAATATACACCCCTACTCTATCCTTACAATATTCCATTTGAATCTTTCATTGTTCAAAACAGTGCTGGAAGTCTGTCAAGTTTTTCAGGACGCGTGCCACTTTCTCTCTCACAGCTTCAACAAACTCAAATCTTGTTCCTCATAACGCAGATTTCACCTTTGGAAACAGATAGAAGTTGCATGGAGAAAGATTTTCCGGCAAAGATCCGGCGAATAAGACGGATGGGCTAACACTGGGATGCTATACTTGCTAGAAACATCTTGACAGACAATGCGGAATTACTTGACCCTCCATGATTCCGGTCATTTTTTTGTTTGTTCCTTATTATTTCACGAAGTTCAGCAAGAATGTGAAGACGGTAATGAGGATTAATAGTTTGACTTTCAGGAACCCAGTGAAAGTACACAAGCCCTTGAATATAAAAAAAAAAATCATATTTGTTTTGATTTTTGAAATGCTTATTCGAGCTTTTTCGGTTCTCCCAGTGCATGGATTGGCATTTCGTTACAGGATCATAAGCGATTCGTAACACGTTATTATCCTTTCCAATTAGTCTGGATAATTTTCAATGGCATTCAAAGTGTCAGTATAAAAAATATTTTTCGACCTACTTGTTGTTCAAACGAAAGAATTTTAGGCACCATTTAGGCACACATTTTTTGCATGTTAAAATTGTAATGTAAAATTTACCAAACGGATTCTTTGTCAATTCCTACAGTTTCAGATATTGCACGAATACTTAACCGGCGTTCAGATCTAACCAGATTACCGTTCCCCCCCCCCTTCGATATTGTCATCCGTTTTTCACGTGGAAGGGCAACCAGGGCGTGAATCATCTTCAACATTATCTCGACCATCTTGAAAAAGCTTAAGCCACTCAAAAATGCATGCATGCGATTAACATTCATCACCATGCACTTCTTTCAATAAATTATAAGTTTCAGTAGTGGTTTTTCCAAATTTCATATGAAATTTCACAACAATGCGTTGCTCTATTGTTAGATCTTTCATTTTTGCAGCGAAACAAAAAAAAATATTTTTTATGCGAATGAAGGCTACGGCTATACGTATTTGTTTACAGAAGCGAGAGGCACTGCTTTCTAAAGAGAAAGCTTCACGCTCTACAGCTGTCGATCGCTGTTGTTTGGTACATGCGTACTTCTTTTGTATAAGCGTCAGTCTCTTTATTTTATTTTTACACCTCGTAAATAGCAAATTCTCTGATTATAATTTAATCACATCAGGTTTGAATAAAAATATGTTGTTAAAACTTTGCTTTTATACGAATTGGACACATTCATTGAAAGTCCGTTTAATAACTTTATTGCTTGATAGATTCCTTTTATATTTTTGTTATTATAAATATAATTACATACAATTGTTATTATGAATATAATCTACTAAATGAAGTTGTATACTTTTTTTTATAACTGCTTTCGTAACTGCAATGTATTTTAAAAATTGTTGAAAATTGTAATTCTGCAATTGGAATTATGGCATGTAGTTTGTTGTATAATTTTATAACTATAATGTCATATAGTAGTCAATACTAGCCCAAGCTGTCATATCGCTTTAGTTTTTTCGTCGAATTGATCTTGTTTCTTATAAAATCGTTTTAACTGGCACTGATTTAGAGCAATATACAGCAACTCAAATAGACAAATTAAATGTCAAGAAATTGTTCCATTTGAATCATTTTCTAACTACCGTAAGAAACATTTCCATTAATTAATTATTTTATCAGAAGAGTTAAACGAACAAAATTAAGCAATGTTATATAATATACTCTACAGTTTTAACAATTCTGAATACCAACAAATCTAACACTAATTTTCAAAAAATAAACTTATAAAATCTGAAAACATATACGAAGAATTTTAATAATTTAGCTATGTTTGTAAAATTGCTCACAATGTATAAAGAAGAAATAAATTTAAAATTTTAGTATTTAAATATTTCTCACAAAGGTACTGTTTAAAAAAGAAGAATTCTGATTTATTGCGTTTTATATTCAAAAGTGTAAAGTAATCTTCCAAAATAATAAACATGATTGGGTTGTAAACAATCTTTCATCTAAATGTTTTGCTAATGATCCTCATGAATGCTTTTGTTCCAATTTAGAATCTTTCAAATAAAATATTATGATAACAAGAAACGAACTTATAATTTACTTCATTTTACGTTCCTTTCCTATTGAAATTTCTTGTTATTTCAATATTTTTTAAACTCATGCTGTTGGATTAAGGTTCCCGTCAGCAAGTCTTTTCGATTTTGTGAACGTAATGAAAATCCTATGAAACTTCTACTTTCCTCCTTAAACTTATACTACTTTATCTGTATTAATGCAAAGAAGTGTTTCCGAAGGAGGAGAAAAAATGAGAGTCGGAGGAATAAAAAAATTTCCCCGGGAGTTTTGAAAATATTTTTTTAAATGCAAGATAATCTACTAACGAATCATTAAAATATGAGGAAAAACAGTTTCAAAAATTCACTTTGGTCATATTTTGTCCTTTCGGATGCAGTTTATTAGATTTAAATAAATAAAACAGCTAAGTTTGCAGAGAAATGTAGAAATTCCGTCGGATTAACATTATATTCACGAAATAAAAAGGCTAGTAGACAGAACCCTTAATGCCCTATTTTACTACTTTTTTTTTGTCATACATTGCAAAATTCTTGAAAGGCCAAAGGAAAATCACACATCATCACAGTTAAAGTTATCCACCATGTAGATAAATTGAAATGAAGTAGAACTGAACAGAGATTTCAAATACAATACTCATTTAAACTGATTTAAGCAAAATGTACTTTAGAAAATATAGATATACTCACTATTTCAATAGTTCCAAAATTCACTTTTAATCAATATAATTAAATAAGAACGAAATATATGTACGAAGTGGTACCGTAAAATTAAAATTATTACTAACGAATGATCGAGATATCTACATAAAATTTATTGTGCGTATTAACGGATCCTTTCGTACATAATGTTATAAATGCACGTATTCATGTGGCTTTGTTAGGTTTTAAGGAAACTTTCCAGATTGAGAAGGTAGAGTTCAATCTGTCGAAATCTACAATAACGGTCAGCGAAAAGTCAAGAAAACTGTGAGAAATCTATCAATCTGGAAGAGATGACTGCGTAGAAAAGTCTTTAAGAAGAATAAATAAGAAATTAAGTTTATATCTATATTATTTTAGTAATAATTAAAACTTACAATACCCCGGGATAATAATTAAAATTTAAAGCCATTTCAGGTCAAAATAAATTAGTGGCTTTTTGAAACAAAACAAATCAACACAAATTTTACATTATATACACATCATTTATGTAGTACATTATGTAATATTATCTACACATCATTTATGTATTAGACTATGTAATATTTTATGTACACATCATTTACAACATTAAGTACATAAAGATCTATGGATATCCAGAATACATTTTATCCAGATGCCTCGGTTATTTCTTAGCAACAATTAAACTTTACAATACCCATACGATATATGTATTTTAGGCACACAAAAAAGTTCTAAAAGAAATTAATTTTTCCTTAACAAATAATTAAATATAAAAAAAAAATTGTCAGGAAAAAAGTTAATTAAATTAAAATACATTTTTACCATTACTGACGTGTTAGTGCGCTTCCTCCCAACCGCTGACCAAATTTTCAACGGCAGGCGTCTTCAATAACAACATGGTATTGCAGCGAAAGTTGCAATGCCATTAAAATCTAAAGTTACTGACACTTTACGAAAGGAACAAACAAAATGTTTATCATTTCCATGTCAGAACACCTTAATGCAATCGCGACATTTTTCTATTACTTCGAGGGAAGGGTAAGGTAAAAGCCATAATCTTAATGGAATATACGTATATTTCACTCGCTTTGTAGAGTTTCGCACGCAAGAACGTCAAGAAAGCAAACTCGGTATCGATTCATTCATACATTAGCGTAGAAAGAAAACGTACTTAGAAGCGATGGAATGCATCGGTAGCTTTGTGAAAAGGAAAGCATCAAAACAACTTCAGTCATTCATTGATTTGATCTCAGTTATCATTGATTTAAGAAGAAAAACGTCAAATAATTGAATGCATTAAAATGGTTGGGGTTTTAAGGGTCACTTTATTCCATATGTAAAGTTTGACTGTATTAGGATATATACTTTCTAATAATTCATAAATTGGTTCAATGTCATTGCTTAATTTGTTTTTCTTTGCTGCTGAATAACTATAAAACATGGGAAGAATGTCTGACCTTTAGATTGAATTAAATTGAAGCATCGGTTGTGTGCCTCGTGGCGATTTAGCAGAAAACATGGCGAGTTGGTAACAGATCGCCAAAATAACGATGTACATAAAAAAAGGACATCATGATGACTTCAAATATGAAGAAAAGCCATATATTCTCCAAATAAAATTATAATGTTTAATTATTTATTATTATAGTTACAAATAAAATTATTATAAATAATTTCTATCATTCATAATAATAGAAGTAATAATGCTAATTATTGATATATTGCAATAGAATATAACGAATAAAATAAATAATTAAGGTTTATATTGAAAATATGTATTAAACAAATTGTAACACGCAATATGTATTAAATATGAAAATATGTATTAAACAAATTGTAACA